>OY759272.1:48431898-48434398 GCA_963662155.1 Lamellibrachia columna
GCGGCTTGGTAGACTTGATGGATGACGGACCGAGTGGCGGGCGGTGTTTAAGTGTGCTGGATACGCGCAGTGGAACGTCGCAATAAGCCTCCACATTCACGTAAGGATTCAGTGTAGTTGTGATGATGTGCAACGGAACAATGGAGCTATTATATTGGCGGATACAATTGCCGATTGTGAGCTTGCGACAAACGCAGACTCATTCTGCTGCGTGTGTGACACCGGATCCAGCAGACATCGGGGCAACG
Organism: Lamellibrachia columna; assembly: GCA_963662155.1. Taxonomy (NCBI): domain Eukaryota; kingdom Metazoa; phylum Annelida; class Polychaeta; order Sabellida; family Siboglinidae; genus Lamellibrachia; species Lamellibrachia columna. The sequence goes on from OY759272.1 coordinate 48,432,147, forward strand.
AGACGGCATCGTGTCGGATAATGTCTCACAACGCCTGCCCCTTGCACTGTGCAATAACGAGTGTTGCACGCAGTCGGTGCCTAGAGCTACGTGGATCGAGACGACACCGTTCACGTGGCAATTGCAGCGAGCGTCAAGTGAAATGGTGGCTACGTATTCTTGCCACACAAGTATGGTTACCCTCGCCATTCGAGTGGCGTTTATCAGGCGAGATAGCACTTGCATGACCGTCTATAGCCCGCGCAGCCAGCCACCTGGAATGTGTGTATTCAAATGGACTTTGTACGTGACTAGCAGAGGATCGGCCGAATTACACGAACAAACACCAACAATATATCGTGACAATAAGTGGATTATATACATAGTGAAATTGGGGAAACAGTCGCGCATGCTGCACACGCCCAGATATATTCGTCGTGCCATAGGCCTACGTGCGTCTTCATTACTCGATTTCGCTGTAAAGATGCGACGCAGTGGGATTTATTAATAATGAACTTCAGTTATGGACACTGTCAGTGTCGCGTAATGCGATTAACCTGCGTCATGATATCATCTTGCAGGCGGCTTAACTCACGGCCGATCGGACGTATTCTGAATGAGGTCCGTATAACGACAACATAAACATACATTGTGCATGATTGAGGCGTTCGGCTTATTATAATAACACCATAAATCCATCTTTGCACATCAAAAATGACTGCTTGTAAATACCTTTTAAAAGAACTCATTGGCTCTTTGTGAAACGTCTCCTGAAATATCCCATTGGAATTTGTTCCAGTGGAACTGGCAGATTGTCCATGTCTAAGACTATGTATAATAAGAGACTGACTGGACCGGGCCGAAATGACGCTAGTAGAAACACATATGCAACCACTGACCGAAGTTGTTTCTGACATTAAAGTTTATTTATTTAATATTTTTAGTTAATTATTAATTAATTATTATTATGTGTTTACATAGGTATCGTCGTGAACGGCACTATGATGTCACGCCGATTGTGGGTCACCAGTCTTTGTGAATGCTCCTAGTTTTGTATCGCCACTTTTCCCTGACATTTTTGCCAGTTAAAAGTAAGGCGAGATGCAGTTCAGGAATTAAATGATTAGGTTTACCATTTTTGTTCCTTACAAATTGGTGCAGCGATATTGACTGACAATATAAATGATGTTCTTAGTTGCTGTAACATGTCCTAGTTCCAACGTCGTCTCTCACAACTTTCAACTACTCTTGGTAAATTGTAGCTCAAATCCTTAGATTATATTTCTGTTTCACGCAGAAAATCGAAGTCGACGAACACTCGCGAGAGTCGCCGAGAATCCGCGATAGTTGTCAGGTAAGTTTGACGGTTAAGACTAATTAGTATCACCTGATATCCACTTACCAGACCACGCTGGCTTCCGAGTAAGGCGTTGGTGTGACAAATATAGACAGACAGCTATATTATTACATTATATAGGCGTGGTGCCGTGCATCTTAAGATCAAAAGAAGCCGAATAAGTTCCGGTCGTGATGTTTTATGAGACGGACCATTGGTGCGATAGTTACCAAACACATAGACAGAGAAAACAACTTAATTATATAATTTTCAGTATTTTTGTTATTCATATTAGTATTTTTATTTATAAAATGTATGTATATCAAGCTACGAGTATGGAATGAACATATATGTTTAGCATGTTGCATTTTGAATCCTTTTCACAAACGACGTGTCATTTTATATTAATTTGGGTCGAATTACAATAAAATTAATGTTCATTTGTGCTGGCGGACACGCATATGCAGAGGAACCTGGCATAAGTCACCATAAATACAATGGACAACAATCTACGAAGTAACTATAGTAGTAGAATGGTCAGGCCCCGGTCAATACGTCAAATGTAATAATATAACGCGGATTTCTATTTCAAGTAGGACCATTATGGTACCATGTAGCAAAGTTGATCTGACAACAGAATAATTATTGGGAATAATGCGGTGCAACATTTGAAATAGACGGTCTTAACGCCTGCGAGATAAGACAGTCTTAACGCCTGCGAGATAAGACAGTTTTAACGCCTGCGAGATAAGAGTCAGGGCGCGACGATGTATCGTCGTCTGACCGACACCGGAAGACAGACCCAAGGCGCGACAAGTCGAGACAACATCTCGACACCTGCGAACAATGACGCGTACGTTGATGACGTCAACGTCTGCTCGGTTAAATTCACGTTAACAAAATTACATTTCTACGCGGCAATCTGCAAGTGTGTTTC
>OY759272.1:48436898-48444254 GCA_963662155.1 Lamellibrachia columna
TGAATTAACGAATTAACTCACTGTAGCAATGAGAGAAAATTAATAGTTTACTATGATGTAAATTGCACATTTAAATATTCTTTATACGCGCATCGAGTCTATACTGTCTGTCCGAGTCTTATAAATGTGGTGCATCAACTATTTAGTTACACCTATGCATAAAAAGTCATTGCATGATTAGTTATTTGTTTACTTAATTAAAGTTTATTGCTTAAATCTGGAAAATATATGGTACAAACCAAGTAATATTTACGCGGACTAAGGAAACTGTTTTTGTTGCTTGCTTTTGTTTCTTTTCAATTCATCTCCGCTGAATTTGAATTGTTACATGCATTTTGTAACAGATATAGAGTTTTAGTATATAAATAAAATATACACGAAGAGAGACGTAAATAAACCTTTATTGCTGTCTTCTAATTTCACAACATATAAAATAATTGGCATACCAACAGTACAACTGTTTTTAAATAATTTATCCCTCGACATTCCTGATCTAATATTCACGCTTAGCAGATTTGCAGATATCTTTTCTCTTATAGATCAACTATTTTGTGGATAACGTTCGCTATTTCTAACTCATCGTCGGCTTTTCTAACTTGCATGGGAAGGATATTGAACACATGGTTATCTTGTTTTGTTATTTATGTACAAGATATGCATTTTTTACCCTCTCCAAACCAAGATAACTATGTTTTGCAGGTCTGAGATGCCACACGAATATATTGTTTGGCCTTTCGGCCAGCGACTTATCAGTGGAGTTCACACCGAGACTGATCGTCTGCAGACGATGGCGAATCGACACTCCGACGACTGGCTGCGAGGTGTCGTTATACAAAGTCACTTAGTCATTACTGAGGTGGGCGCGTCACGTCCCCCCGTGGCTGGCGTGTCGGCGATAGGGGGCGGGGGAAGTTTTTGCAGGCTGTCTGACTAGCCGGAGGACTCGTGATCACACGCTCTATCGACTTTACGCTATACTCCTGTACATACTTGTTATAGTCCTTACATTATATATATATATATATATATATATATATATATATATATATATATATATATATATATATATATATATATATATATATATATATATATATATGTAATAGTATGTATATATATATATATATACATATACATATATACATATATATATATATATATATATATATATATATATATATATATATATATATATATATATATATATATATATATATATATATATATATATATATATATATATATATATATATATATATATATATATATATATATATAGATATATATATATATATTTATATATATATATATGTGTGTGTGTATATATATACATACAATTACATATACATATATATATTCCTTACATTATATATATATATATATATATATATATTATATATATATATATATATATATATATATATATATGTACATATATATATATATATATATATATATATATATATATATATATATATATATAATATTACGTAGATATATATATATATATATATATATATATATATATATATATACACATAAATATATATATATATATACATAATATTACATATATGTATATATATATATATATATATATATATTATATATATATATATATATATATATATATATATATATATATATATATAATATACACATATACGTAATAGTATGTATATATATAAATATACACATACACATATATATACACATACACATATATATAATATTGTGTGTGTGTGTGTGTGTGTGTGTATGTGTGTGTATATATTTATTTTGTAATAAAGTGTGTAGCAGTTAACTGCTTCCGCAATGCATATATAATTCTCTTAACAATCCAACCTACATAATTTATTAACCCGTTGAGTTATATAAATCTTATTTGAAGATTTTTTATGAACCGTGAAAATGCCTTACAAACAATTTTGTATTTTTGTCAAAACAGATCGAACCGACTTTATGTACGAGATTTATTTGCGAATTGTATTATATTTATAATGCCTCTGAATGCCAGGAAGCCATGTTTTATGCCAATCACTAAAGACAAGTGCGAGATAGAAATGAAATATTATTCATTCTGTAACAAATATAAACTATTCACAGAGTTTATTATTATTTTATTATTGTGAAAATGTGTTTCAAACCAATTATTTATTTGATACTTTTTCGGGTTTATTAGTCCGGCAACTTATATATTTTAAAACAAGAAATGTCTGTGAAATTATCGCATCACTGAACATAATATTATTGCATATTTGATTTCGTTTCAAAAAGAAATGTTACGTGTAGTGCAACAAAATATATATATTTTTTAAACATCCATAAATGAATAAATTATTTGTTTCAAAATTATTACTGCACATCTGAAAAAATATTTTAATTGTAGTACAACTAAAATGTCTTCGTGTATCGGATTTACAACGTTTTCCAAATTGTCGAGTGTTCGGCACTGACTGGGTGCGCTGCATTGTTTGAAGGACAGCGGGCGGCTCATTCGTGGTTAGCGGACCTGTCAGTGGAATGTCGTCGTCTTATTTACATTATTGTTGTGGTTAGCGGACCTGTATGTGGAATGTTGTCGTCTTATTTACATTATTGCTGTGGTTAGCCGATGATCGCCCGTCGATAACTCCGTAAACACCACACGCACGCCCAGTATTTATCAAAGCCGACAGCCGGCGCAATCCACGACTAATATTTGGCAGTTTCTTGACTCGTTTCGACATAGTCGATATGCATATATGGAAGTATTTCTTTATGCTAAAACGACACAATTTGAAACGTTATATCTAACATGCTTTCTATCTCTTGCATATTGACATGCATTTTGTATTATGTATGCATTGAAATGCACGCATAATGGAGTATGTGACTGTATGCACATTATTCTTATTCTTGTGTGACTGTATGCACAGTATTCTTATTCTTATGTGACTGTATGCACATTATTCTTATTCTTGTGTGACTGTATGCACAGTATTCTTATTCTTATGTGACTGTATGCACATTATTCTTATTCTTATGTGACTGTATGCACATTATTCTTATTCTTATGTGACTGTATGCACATTATTCTTATTCTTATGTGAATGTATGCACATTATTCTTATTCTTATGTGACTGTATGCACATTATTCTTATTCTTATGTGACTGTATGCACATTATTCGTATTCTCCAGTGAAAAATTATTTCACACAAGTTGTAATTTCCCATGCACCTACGTGAGTTTTTCGAGTGCACTACTTGACTTGACATGTGTCAACCACGACGGCGTGGTTAACACATTAATATCAAACTTGACGAAACATTCCAGAAGTGATCCACGTGGTTAACCCACGTGGTTAACCACATTAATATGTTGCGAACAACGCTGGGTCCGCGAACCAAACATGCACAAGTATAACTTGAAATACAAATTCAATTACACTCTTCGTTATAAAAGAAATGGGTATCTAAGCAGTTGGTGAGTAAGCAGTAAGTAAGCAGTAAGTAAGCAGCAAGTAAGCAGTAAGTAAGCAGTAAGTAAGCAGTAAGTAAGCCGGGAATAAGTCGAAGAGTATCGTCAATTGGGATTACAAGATTAACACCACCGCACGATTATGAAAATATGTGTTTATTTTCTCTTAATATATAAATAAAGGTGCATATTGTATTGTGCATTTATATATATTATATATATATATATAATATATATATAATATATATATATATATATATATATATATATATATATATATTATATATATATATATATATATATATATATATATATAATATATATAATATATATATATATTATATATATATATATTATATATATATATATAATTTATATATATATATATATATAATATATATATATATATATATATATATATATATATATATATATATATACATATACATATACATATACACATATATATATATATATATATATATATATATATATATATATATATATATATATATATATATATATATATATATAGATATATATATATATATATATATATATATGACACATACAAAATGCAAATACTCATACATTATAATTACAGTGACAGTTAAACTGAAACATATCATGTATAGTCATATTGCCATATATAATTTGGATATTTTCTTATATAAAATATATCTGCGTTCTGCAGAGTGTGTTTGTGATATAGGTGTACGTTTATATATTTATCTGATGCATGTTTTGGTAATAATAAAACATACTATAAATAAGTGGAAAGTATGTGTACATGCATATAATTATATGTAATATATAACGGTTACTTTTTTATTAACGTAACTTTTTTTATTAACGACATGTGCGTCTGCGTGTAAAGATTTGCACACGAATAGATAAATATTCCGCAAACGTTTTTGTATTCCGTAATATATGTCTGCTAAGTTCGGTATATATTTGTTACGAAAACCAGACTCGCCAAGTATTACCTTGTCGCATATTACGCGCTCCAGTTTTGTCCAACTGTAGCACGCTGCTGCGTATAGACGTCTACACTTGTTAACAATACCAGCTGCTCAACTGGTTATATGTTACATAGGGGTCTAAATATACAACTATTGTAATAAAATGTTTCATCAATACCTTTGAATAGGTCACACGCACTAACCGTCAGCAAGCAGCTAAATCCAGCATGCCCATATTTCGAAGACAAGTTGAGTCGTGTCCGTGGGGCTCACATGATGCACATTCCGGTGTTTTCCCCGAAGAATCTTGCTTTCTCGACCGTATCTCTTATATACCAAACATGCAAGAAATCTAGGAGGAAAGACATGTGGTTCTTCCGGCATTCAAATAATTTTTCTCCGGCGTCTGCAACGGGCCGGTCTAGCGGTTGAGATTTCGTCGACTGAATTGAATAGGCAATACAAAAAAAATAGACATTCAAAACACGAGCGAAGCGGCGCGGCGGTCGGCGCTACGGAGCGCCAATCGTGGGACGACAGCGCGCATAAATCAAGTTTGAATTGCTCAGCGATATTTTTTATGTCGGCAGCGGCCGTTGAGCGAAGCGCTACTGAGACAGCGACGGCAATCACGCGACGTCGGGTTCCATTCGCTTGACACGCGGTCGCCAATCCGTATTCAAGGCAGTCTTGCTGCATATTCGTTAACGTTCAGGTTGATGCGTTCATAATTTATGCAAAGACAGCCGACGGTGTCGTTACCATAAGCATGTTTGGAGCTTAAGACGGATTAAGCTATCTTGCTCAGACGACGTTGTAGTATATATAGGTTCGTTTCCCAGCTATATTTAAATAGCGGTACATGCATATGCAATGAGGTGTACACCGAAGCGCATGTCTAGCAACGGTGTATATTTGTGCACGGTAGAATGGTTAACGTACGCATGTCCTCGATGCATTATCATAGGTTCTGTTTAGCGTGTGGCCTTGGCTTAGGAGCCGGCACCAATACAAGTGAAACGTCGCACGATGCTTTGTCTCACAATTTATATATCGACGAGTTGACTGCAGCCAATCAATAATTTAATCTCACCACACTATCTCATTTCGACCGCACTCGTAGCTACGACTTTTTCCCGCACGCCAATTTACTCTAATGAAGGAACACGTTAACACCATCGTTTGGTGGTTCGTTCTCGCAGCCGACCGTTGCCTCTCGGGCCACGCCCACTTCGTCAGAACGATTGATTGATGGCTGTGTTCGCAACGAAATCGTCGCTGCTTATCTTCTCCCCCGTGCCCCTCTCCGACGTAGTTCCCCTGTCGCCGGCTGCTTTGTAAAATTTATCGTTTTTACCAACGACAGCGCAAGTTGTAAGTTGGCGACACGTCTGGTTTTAGGGCATCACGTGTCGTCTCGCTTCCTGCAGTTTCGACGCACCATGGAACATACATCGCTAAATTGTATCACTGCCGCTGTCGAAATGAAATCAGCTGCAAGAGTTACCGCTACGTTGCCAGGCAACCGTGTCCTACCAGGAATCGGATGCTACAGAGAGAGAGAGGGGGGAGGAAAGGAGAGAGGGAGGGAGGGAATCGCATACTACAGAGAGAGAAAGAGAGAGAGGGGGAGGGGGAGGGAAGGAGGGAGAGAGGGAGGGAGGTAGGGAGGGAGAGAGATAAGGGAGGGGGAGGGAGGGAGGGAGGGAGGGAGGGAGAGAGGGAGGGAGGTAGGAGGGAGGGAGAGAGAGAGAGAGAGAGAGAGAGAGAGAGAGAGAGAGAGAGAGAGAGAGAGAGAGAGAGAGAGAGAGAGAGAGAGAGCGAGCGATATATATATAATATATATATATATATATATATATATATATATATATATATAGAGAGAGAGAGAGAGAGAGAGAGAGAGAGAGAGAGTGTGTGTGTGTGTGTGCGTGTGCGTGTGCGTGTGCGTGTGCGTGTGCGTGTGCGTGTGCGTGTGCGTGTGCGTGTGCGTGTGTGTGTTTGTGTGTGGGAATAGAGAGAGAGAGAGAGAGAGAGAGAGAGAGAGTGTGTGTGTGTGTGTGTGTGTGGTGTGTGTGTGTGTGTGTGTGTGTGTGGTGTGTGTGTGTGTGTGTGTGTGTGTGTGTGTGTGTGTGTGTGTGTGTGTGTGTGGTGTGTGAGAGAGAGAGAGAGAGAGAGAGAGAGGAGAGAGAGGAGAGTGAGAGAGAGAGAGAGAGAGAGAGTGAGAGTGAGAGAGAGAGAGAGGAGAGAGAGAGAGAGAGAGAGAGAGAGAGAGAGAGAGAGAGAGAGCCGTGAAGTGTCGATTCGCATTCACGGCAAATAAAGTATTTAGCTGTCGTTACGAAACTAACGCGGATAAAACGGTCAATGTTACCTTGAATGACTAGCATTTCTTGTCAGTCAGATACGTCTTTTCACCATGTGAATAATTTATTATTAATTTCATCACCTTCTATATGTTTATTAAGTATAACTGTTAAATATTAACTTTGCACATAGTAAGTTTTTGTTGTCTTTAAATGCTTAATAACTGAACTGTTATTGTTATACAAAACAGTGTGGATTTACACGCAGACGTAACCATTATCATCAGGACATGTCTTAGGATATTATGTGACTTATTATAAACTAGTCTTTGCAGCCATACTTCTTGTTACCAACTATTTAACAAAGTAACTGTGTTCCTGAGCAATATTTTCTAACGGCTAAACATTTCAAGCGTTTCATCGCTATCGTCGCCATGTGAGAAAGAGAGTGGCGGGTCACTTGTCGGTCAACCACAGCTATTGGAGAATAACAACGGTCGTGCCAACCACAGCTGTTGGAGAATAACAACGGTCGTGCCAACTACAGCTGTTGGAGAATAACAACGGTCATGCCAATCACAGCAACTGGAGAGTAACATCGATCATACAAACCACAACAATCGGAGA
>OY759272.1:48449454-48474454 GCA_963662155.1 Lamellibrachia columna
TGTATATAACTTAGAAATATATGACATACAGGTGTATGTATATAACTTAGAAATCTATGACATACAGGTGTATGTATATAACTTAGAGATCTATGACATACAGGTGTATGTATATAACTTAGATAACATACAGGTGTATGTATATAACTTAGAAATCTATGACATACAGGTGTATGTATATAACTTAGAAATCTATGACATGCAGATGTATGTATATAACTTAGAGATATATGACATACAAGTGTATGTATATAACTTATAGATCTATGACATACAGGTGCATGTATATTGTTGCTGTATTGAAACCTTTTATTTTGTTTAGCCTTCTGCCAGTATTGAAGCTGTAATTGTATTTTCCGGTAGTTCGTATCAAGTCATTTCAAGAGTGGTAATGGCTGGCAAGAGTGGTAATGGCTGGCAAGAGTGGTAATGGCTGGCAAGAGTGGTAATGGCTGGCAAGAGTGGCAAGTGGCAAGAGCGGCGACACTTCACGCGCTGTGTTCGCAAGTCAGTCCTCAATTGCTATCAATGCTTAAGTTGATTTAGATGTTCATATTCATAAAGTACTACTGTAATTTTCTAGCGAGTTTTAAGATGTTTAATGTATAAACCACACGATAGGGCTAAGGTTGTCTTCAATGCTGATACTTGTTGACAAAGGTTTGTTGAAATTAATATTATTTATTTCAACATTAACATGGGAATAATGATAATGTTTTTATACAAGCAATGCCAATTTGCAACTGCAATAAATTGGTGTCGTACACCAGTAGTAATGTGAACATAAAATGTATACATTTAACTAAGCGTGTACTATGTCAGAAAACGAACGGTTGAAATGGTGTAGATGTTTCCTCTAACATCACAATAATACCACTTATTAACACTGCGAGCGTTATTTCGAGCACCATTATACCGACGTCTCTAAGCGGATCACCCGAACCGCAATGCAACCAAACGACCAATCTGTCCGTTTATATTTGGGTCAAAAACGAAAATATTGTTTAAGGTAAATAAATTAACAAACAGTATTAGCTTATTTAACACGAACGGGCAAATATCGTCCTCTCACCCAGAGTGATATACATAGAATCACCTTGCTCCGATATTTATTTATTTCAATGCACCACTTTGAGTTTGTGGCTCTTTTTTGAACACGTAATACATTTGAGAATACTTGATAGGATAAAACGCGACACCATGCCCGACCGAAAAAATATTTTTGAAAGAGAATTTGCTTTGACTTCCAGTTGGTATGTATAGTTATGTTGGGAACGTGTTATTGATATGGATACAGCACGGATTGCTAAGTTAGTGAATCGATAGTTAGCGCTTCATTCTGGTATCGTTGTTGACTCGATTCCTGCCCCTGCCGCCCCCACCCCTCATCGGCAGCCATGACACCAAGGATAGGTTTATGTCTGACGCCGACGGAAATATCAGCTCGTCAAGTTCTCGCATCAATCAAGGGAGGCTAACAATAGCCGTTCCCGTCTGGAACGATTCCCGCTTCGGTTTGTTGCTGTTCGCGAACATAAACTCATTCTTTGTAAGAAGTCTGTCTAGACAATCCCGCTGGCAACCAGCTACAGTCCCTGTTGAAATCACACAATCGCGCCAGAACGTTTGACGTTATCTTTCTTTCCGTATGATGCAGTAAGTTGGCACATGAAGTAAAATACGGGTTACCTTTGTGAAACCGTCTTATTAATAAATATGAATTCGTTGAATTTATGATCATACGCGTTTTACGTTATATGATCTTACGCGTTGTACGTTATAGAACATTAGCTAACAACTGTATTTCGTGAACGGGTATAGCTGGTGGGCTGGTCGGCTGCACTATTTTCTTTCGAACTATTTTTGCTGCTGACCTTGGGCGATGGTGACGACCGAATGACCTATCGACTCAACAGCCGGCCGTCTCCGCCGAGCGACAAAACACCGGATCAATAGCGATATTTTCACAGCAGTGGAACTCGCGAAGCAGAAATCATTTTGCGCACATGCTGAGAATCACTGACGTGACAAGTGAAATAATACGGCGCGATAGGAAACAGAAATAGATCGGAAGAAAACGCGAACGCGCGGCTGTGTCAATAAGGGAAGCGATAACTGATACCTATATTAGACGGACTGTCCTTAGGTAACTCGCTAGGAACGCTGAAAGGAATCGGGAAGATCCGTTTAAACAGCAGGCGCGTGTCCCAATACCCCACCATTCTCCGCTTCGCTGGCGAGAGCTGACAGGCTCGGACATTATCCGACTTTACATTCCGTGTCGTGACGATTACTCTGACGATTCTGTCACGGCACGCCTGTTTTAGTATTTCGGAGATACAGATAATTATAAGTTATTCGAATCAGTAAATTAATTGGTTTAAAAATCAAGGTTTATAAAATATAATTGTTGCGCTGTTTAAACGCATATGACTACGCTTGTGTGTTTGCTTGCTTGCGTGATAGTCTATTTCAGGCTTATTAACAAATATAAATGCAAATGCAACCGTGACATTTTCGGTTCATTTGCATTTGAATGCGACCGCAATCAGTTGATTTTTCAAATGTCCAGTCAAATGTATTTCAAATGCAGGCGTTATTATTTGAATAATTATTAATATTAGATTCTGCACTTGATATAGGCCTACATTTGTATATTATTGCTTAACAAGCCTCGTGCGGTGTGCTATATGTACTTAACAAGCCTCGTGCGGTGTGCTATATGTACTTAACAAGCCTCGTGCGGTGTGCTATATGTACTTAACAAGCCTCGTGCGGTGTGCTATATGTACTTAACAAGCCTCGTGCGGTGTGCTATATGTACTTAACAAGCCTCGTGCGGTGTGCTATATGTACTATGCATAGTTGTTTTATTCTTATTAATCATGTATAAAATCTACATTTGCATCTAGTTTTACAACATGCTCTTTGTCATACTTTGAAAAAGCGTTATGTGTAATTAGCAGAATCCTTATTTGATTATTCGTGTATGACCTTTAAAATATGCTCGGTAGTGGAATCATTGTGTGACAAGTGAATCCACTTCCACAAACAGTTCTTTCTGTAGTAAACAATGCCCAGTGTATGCATAGTTGCATTCATTGTGTGACAAGTGAATCCACTTCCACAAACAGTTCTTTCTGTAGTAAACAATGCCCAGTGTATGTATAGTTGCATTCATTGTGTGACAAGTGAATCCACTTCCACAAACAGTTCTTTCTGTAGTAAACAATGCCCAGTGTATGTATAGTTGCATTCATTGTGTGACAAGTGAATCCACTTCCACAAACAGTTCTTTCTGTAGTAAACAATGCCCAGTGTATGTATAGTTGCATTCATTGTGTGACAAGTGAATCCACTTCCACAAACAGTTCTTTCTGTAGTAAACAATGCCCAGTGTATGTATAGTTGCATTCATTGTGTGATAAGTGAATCCACTTCCACAAACAGTTCTTTCTGTAGTAAACAATGCCCAGTGTATGTATAGTTGCAATCATTGTGTGACAAGTGAATCCACTTCCACAAACAGTTCTTTATGTAGTAAACAATGCCCAGTGTATGTATAGTTGCATTCATTGTATGACAAGTGAATCCACTTCCACAAACAGTTCTTTCTGTAGTAAACAATGCCCAGTGTATGTATAGTTGCATTCATTGTGTGACAAGTGAATCCACTTCCACAAACAGTTCTTTCTGTAGTAAACAATGCCCAGTGTATGTATAGTTGCAATCATTGTGTGACAAGTGAATCCACTTCCACAAACAGTTCTTTCTGTAGTAAACAATGCCCAGTGTATGTATAGTTGCATTCATTGTGTGACAAGTGAATCCACTTCCACAAACAGTTCTTTCTGTAGTAAACAATGCCCAGTGTATGTATAGTTGCATTCATTGTGTGACAAGTGAATCCACTTCCACAAACAGTTCTTTCTGTAGTAAACAATGCCCAGTGTATGTATAGTTGCAATCATTGTGTGACAAGTGAATCCACTTCCACAAACAGTTCTTTCTGTAGTAAACAATGCCCAGTGTATGTATAGTTGCATTCATTGTGTGACAAGTGAATCCACTTCCACAAACAGTTCTTTCTGTAGTAAACAATGCCCAGTGTATGTATAGTTGCATTCATTGTGTGACAAGTGAATCCACTTCCACAAACAGTTCTTTCTGTAGTAAACAATGCCCAGTGTATGTATAGTTGCATTCATTGTGTGACAAGTGAATCCACTTCCACAAACAGTTCTTTCTGTAGTAAACAATGCCCAGTGTATGTATAGTTGCATTCATTGTGTGACAAGTGAATCCACTTCCACAAACAGTTCTTTCTGTAGTAAACAATGCCCAGTGTATGTATAGTTGCAATCATTGTGTGACAAGTGGATCCACTTCCACAAACAGTTCTTTCTGTAGTAAACAATGCCCAGTGTATGTATAGTTGCATTCATTGTGCGACAAGTGAATCCACTTCCACAAACAGTTCTTTCTGTAGTAAACAATGCCCAGTGTATGTATAGTTGCATTCATTGTGTGACAAGTGAATCCACTTCCACAAACAGTTCTTTCTGTAGTAAACAATGCCCAGTGTATGTATAGTTGCAATCATTGTGTGACAAGTGAATCCACTTCCACAAACAGTTCTTTCTGTAGTAAACAATGCCCAGTGTATGTATAGTTGCATTCATTGTGTGACAAGTGAATCCACTTCCACAAACAGTTCTTTCTGTAGTAAACAATGCCCAGTGTATGTATAGTTGCATTCATTGTGTGACAAGTGAATCCACTTCCACAAACAGTTCTTTCTGTAGTAAACAATGCCCAGTGTATGTATAGTTGCATTCATTGTGTGACAAGTGAATCCACTTCCACAAACAGTTCTTTCTGTAGTAAACAATGCCCAGTGTATGTATAGTTGCAATCATTGTGTGACAAGTGAATCCACTTCCACAAACAGTTCTTTCTGTAGTAAACAATGCCCAGTGTATGTATAGTTGCAATCATTGTGTGACAAGTGAATCCACTTCCACAAACAGTTCTTTCTGTAGTAAACAATGCCCAGTGTATGTATAGTTGCATTCATTGTGTGACAAGTGAATCCACTTCCACAAACAGTTCTTTCTGTAGTAAACAATGCCCAGTGTATGTATAGTTGCATTCATTGTGTGACAAGTGAATCCACTTCCACAAACAGTTCTTTCTGTAGTAAACAATGCCCAGTGTATGTATAGTTGCATTCATTGTGTGACAAGTGAATCCACTTCCACAAACAGTTCTTTCTGTAGTAAACAATGCCCAGTGTATGTATAGTTGCAATCATTGTGTGACAAGTGAATCCACTTCCACAAACAGTTCTTTCTGTAGTAAACAATGCCCAGTGTATGTATAGTTGCATTCATTGTGTGACAAGTGAATCCACTTCCACAAACAGTTCTTTCTGTAGTAAACAATGCCCAGTGTATGTATAGTTGCAATCATTGTGTGACAAGTGAATCCACTTCCACAAACAGTTCTTTCTGTAGTAAACAATGCCCAGTGTATGTATAGTTGCAATCATTGTGTGACAAGTGAATCCACTTCCACAAACAGTTCTTTCTGTAGTAAACAATGCCCAGTGTATGTATAGTTGCATTCATTGTGTGACAAGTGAATCCACTTCCACAAACAGTTCTTTCTGTAGTAAACAATGCCCAGTGTATGTATAGTTGCAATCATTGTGTGACAAGTGAATCCACTTCCACAAACAGTTCTTTCTGTAGTAAACAATGCCCAGTGTATGTATAGTTGCATTCATTGTGTGACAAGTGAATCCACTTCCACAAACAGTTCTTTCTGTAGTAAACAATGCCCAGTGTATGTATAGTTGCAATCATTGTGTGACAAGTGAATCCACTTCCACAAACAGTTCTTTCTGTAGTAAACAATGCCCAGTGTATGTATAGTTGCATTCATTGTGTGACAAGTGAATCCACTTCCACAAACAGTTCTTTCTGTAGTAAACAATGCCCAGTGTATGTATAGTTGCATTCATTGTGTGACAAGTGAATCCACTTCCACAAACAGTTCTTTCTGTAGTAAACAATGCCCAGTGTATGTATAGTTGCATTCATTGTGTGACAAGTGAATCCACTTCCACAAACAGTTCTTTCTGTAGTAAACAATGCCCAGTGTATGTATAGTTGCAATCATTGTGTGACAAGTGAATCCACTTCCACAAACAGTTCTTTCTGTAGTAAACAATGCCCAGTGTATGTATAGTTGCATTCATTGTGTGACAAGTGAATCCACTTCCACAAACAGTTCTTTCTGTAGTAAACATTGCCCAGTGTATGTATAGTTGCAATCATTGTGTGACAAGTGAATCCACTTCCACAAACAGTTCTTTCTGTAGTAAACAATGCCCAGTGTATGTATAGTTGCATTCATTGTGTGACAAGTGAATCCACTTCCACAAACAGTTCTTTCTGTAGTAAACAATGCCCAGTGTATGTATAGTTGCAATCATTGTGTGACAAGTGAATCCACTTCCACAAACAGTTCTTTCTGTAGTAAACAATGCCCAGTGTATGTATAGTTGCATTCATTGTGTGACAAGTGAATCCACTTCCACAAACAGTTCTTTCTGTAGTAAACAATGCCCAGTGTATGTATAGTTGCATTCATTGTGTGACAAGTGAATCCACTTCCACAAACAGTTCTTTCTGTAGTAAACAATGCCCAGTGTATGTATAGTTGCATTCATTGTGTGACAAGTGAATCCACTTCCACAAACAGTTCTTTCTGTAGTAAACAATGCCCAGTGTATGTATAGTTGCAATCATTGTGTGACAAGTGAATCCACTTCCACAAACAGTTCTTTCTGTAGTAAACAATGCCCAGTGTATGTATAGTTGCATTCATTGTGTGACAAGTGAATCCACTTCCACAAACAGTTCTTTCTGTAGTAAACAATGCCCAGTGTATGTATAGTTGCATTCATTGTGTGACAAGTGAATCCACTTCCACAAACAGTTCTTTCTGTAGTAAACAATGCCCAGTGTATGTATAGTTGCATTCATTGTGTGACAAGTGAATCCACTTCCACAAACAGTTCTTTCTGTAGTAAACAATGCCCAGTGTATGTATAGTTGCAATCATTGTGTGACAAGTGAATCCACTTCCACAAACAGTTCTTTCTGTAGTAAACAATGCCCAGTGTATGTATAGTTGCATTCATTGTGTGACAAGTGAATCCACTTCCACAAACAGTTCTTTCTGTAGTAAACAATGCCCAGTGTATGTATAGTTGCATTACAATGTATAATGTTTATGTCAGTACATATAACTTTGCTATTGTGATAAATTAGTGAAGCGTTTTGTTCGACGTGTCTAAGTATATTTACAAATGCATAACCAAATCATTTCCAATTGCATTTGCATGCTACTTCTATACATTTGATTTTTGGATTTGCATTTGAAGGCGATCCTTGAAAATTATATTTGAGTTCACATTTTAAAAGTTTAAACATCAAAATGCGTTGCCATTCATGTGTTAACAAACCCGCTTCATAGTCTACGTTGCTGTACATATCCAGGGCAAGTATCGTTAAAATAATACATAATTTATGTATGAATGGCAACAAATACAAGTAATATCATTACGCGGGAGGATTGACGACTCTGAGTTCAATAATAATGGCTAGCGGTGACGTTTATCCACGAAGGGTTGACGTTGCGAAAGTGCACAGACTGTGACAGGCTCGTTTTAAGTGAAGACAGCGACCGGGAGGCGGCGACCGGGGTGGACGCCTGATGACCGCAGATGGGAGTAATCGCTTCTCGCCTCGACAACCTGGTCGCCCTGTCGTCTCTGCTCTGCCAACCAGCACGTCAACGGCGGGTGGCCGCAGTCGCCGTTGACGCAGGGCGATAACGTAGGGTATAATTCAGCGCATTTGAAATGAATAAAATGCGCGCTCAGGTGTCCAGGTGTCTAAATTAAATGTGACGTTTGAAACAAATGATTAGGCAGTGGTTGATGAGTTAACAAGGCACTATTATAGTTGGTTGAAGCCGGCGTTGTCACCAGGTGTTTACCAGATGTACTGACATTTCGATCAATTACCCGAGGAACGTCGGGGTTGACTATTAAAATAGAAAGTTGACACTACTGTAAGATAGATTCAGCGAAGGCACACCATATGATCGTGACGAATTAGTATTACGAATGAATATGCCTAGTCAATTAACGTACCACGATCATAAGTGTACATTAGTAACCCTGAACAATAGACCGCATCTAGAAACAGCACCCCACAGCTCAGACCCTGCAGACAACTCGCGGTGGAGAAACAAAATATATATGTCACTTTACATGGGGTATTACTGTTTCACGTTTTGTCTTCATGATTTCTAACATTGAAGTAATACACAAATAAACACGTTAGACCTGCTCAGTAGTCAGCCAGTGTGCAATCAAGGGACAATGACGCGTGTAATGTTATCAGAGCGCTGGCTGGGTTCAACATCACGAATCACGGAAAGTATTCTTATACGAATAAACTCCATTTTTTTAAATTAATATCACGTTATTGAATGTAGTTTAACATGGAAACGTTTAATATTTTAAAACTAACTGTATCTTTTGTATTGCAACTATGTATACCTCAATAATGTTTTCTCACATAAAGAAATAAATCCGCTAAAGATGAATGGCGGATAAAAAAGAAACAACCACAATGGTGTACAGTGGATGTATAATGGTGTACGGTGGATGTATAATGGTGTACGGTGGATGTATAATGGTGTACAGTGGATGTATAATGGTGTACAGTGGATGTATAATGGTGTACAGTGGATGTATAATGGTGTACGGTGGATGTATAATGGTGTACGGTGGATGTATAATGGTGTGCAGTGGATGTATAATGGTGTACGGTGGATGTATAATGGTGTACAGTGGATGTATAATGGTGTACAGTGGATGTATAATGGTGTACAGTGGATGTATAATGGTGTACAGTGGATGTATAATGGTGTACAGTGGATGTATAATGGTGTACGGTGGATGTATAATGGTGTACGGTGGATGTATAATGGTGTACAGTGGATGTATAATGGTGTACAGTGGATGTATAATGGTGTACAGTGGATGTATAATGGTGTACAGTGGATGTATAATGGTGTACAGTGGATGTATAATGGTGTACAGTGGATGTATAATGGTGTACAGTGGATGTATAATGGTGTACAGTGGATGTATAATGGTGTACAGGGGTGTATTGTGGTGCACAGGGGTGTATAGTGGTGTACAAGGGTGTATAGTGTTGTACAGGGTGTATAATGGTGTACATGGTGTATAATGGTGTACAGGGTGTATAGTGGTGCACAGGGGTGTATAGTTGTGTAGAGGGTGTGTGTCATGGTGTACAGGGGTGTATAATGATGTACATGGTGTATCAGCTAATATTACAGATTTAGAATAGGAGGTGATTAAATCGAAGTTGTTAAAATGTTGAATGCCCATGAAAATATTTATAGAAACAGTTTTATGTTTTATGTTTATCCCTTAAGGAAGATAGACGAATTATACTGACTTCGTTAATGCTAACAACGTGAATATGTTTAAAAACAAACTCGACAACTATCTCAGAACGGTGGGTGGCAGATAAATAGTCGTTGGACTTTCGATAAACCAATTTGAATGGCAATCCTGTTAAATCCTGTTAAATCCTGTTAAATCTGGTTAAATCGTGTTAAATTAAGTTCGTGCTTCACAACGAAAGTTTACTGCCAAAGTTTACTGCCAATGACATTTTAACTGGAATAACTCAGCCTGATCCTAGTTTACTGCCAATGACATTTTAACTGGAATAACTCAGCCTGATCCTAGCAGTCGTGTTGTCGTTGTTGGTTGTTTGCTGCGTTTATTGTCAAGTTATATATTTCTCTGCAAAGTATTGTTGAAATGAACTTCTCTACATACAGCGCTAACACGAATGTCGCTGCTATGTGGCGCCACTGTATCGTCACTGAGACCGTTCTCAGAGGTGTCCTCCGTTCTAGCTACGTCATCGTTGTCATCTACGATAACATCTGCGTTGTCAGGCCTGATGTTTATGGGTCACAGCTCAGCTTAAACACAGATTCTGAGTGGGGACGTAGATAGGAGAAGGAGCATAATTTGTTGTTTTGCTTCGCGACATCGACTTGTTTTATACGAAGAGACAGACCACATCGTGGCCTTATTTTACTGACCTTTATTTATGTCATCGTTTAATTAATTTTATCCCCAACCAGTTGTAGGTACGATTAAATGTAGCGTCACTAGGTAATGGAAATTATAAACGCAATTATCATAAATCAAATATGTTTCCTATGCAGTGCATATGCAGTCAAATTATATCACAAACAAATAATTTTGGACAACT
This sequence comes from Lamellibrachia columna, assembly GCA_963662155.1. Classification (NCBI taxonomy): domain Eukaryota; kingdom Metazoa; phylum Annelida; class Polychaeta; order Sabellida; family Siboglinidae; genus Lamellibrachia; species Lamellibrachia columna. Next base: position 48,459,858 of record OY759272.1, read on the forward strand.
TTTACGCGTCGTATCCACAGCTACAATAACTAGGGTAAATGTGATTTAAGTTAGACACAGTAACATACAGTATAGTGCTTCCTCAAACCATGTGTTTATCTCAAAACGTACTTGAATCGGATTGCCCTTTGTGTTGGGCCCACATTTTAAATGCCCCGCCCGTGGGCCCCGTAAAATTATACTTAAAATGTGTTGTGCCAAGGTTTTGTATTATTGTTTAATTAGCCTCATGTTGTGTGTTACGCGCAGTTGTTTGATTCTTATTCATTATTGCTAAAGTCTACAATTTCATTGTTTGACTTGTGAATGCACGTTTTCACCACCAGTTCTTTCAAACTGTGTTATACAAGGTCCCATTGTATATAGTTTTATTACAATTTATAATGTTTATGTTAGTATACGCAACTTTGCCACTGTGATAAATTTATAATGTGTTGATGTGCATTTTAGTCTTTTTTCCAAATATAACATAAATTTTATATAAAATTAAACATTTGAAAGAAATTCAAATGCATTTACACATGCATTACCATGACATTTGCATTTGCTTTTTAATGTGATCCAGAAAAAAATGACATTTGCATTTGAATAAATTTTACACGCCTGATACTCGTTTCCAAATGACCAATGTATGCGCGGGTTCATGATGATTGATGTAACGTTTGAAAGAAAAGATTAGGCAACAAACGATTAATTTGCAATATACCATTTGAGTTCGTTGAAAATAGAATAACTATCACAATACTACTAGGGTCTGTACGACGTGTCTTTTGTTTCTTATTTTTAGAGACGGGGATAAATTTAGTTGCCACATCTTAGTGTGCGAAAGCATTCGTAAAGGTTCCGTGTACTCAGGGCTGGCTAGAGGCGTTAACCTAACTGTGTCCTGTTGCTGCAAGATTCCCCTCAAACCTTCCCCCTGTGTTCGCCTATGTTACGGATGTAGCGAGAGCTACTTCCGGGTTTGCTTTGTCGTGTCGAGCCTATGAACCTCAGCAATGCTACTAACATTTCACGGTGAGTGTTAGAGGTGTCCTAGAGTGTTAGAGGTGTCCTAGAGTGTTAGAGGTGTCCTAGTGTGTTGGAGGTGTCGCTCGCTCCTTGTCCCGCTACTACGTGCTATAGTTGTCATGTTCACTGCCGCTTGCGATATCAACCGAAATTTCCGTATATTTTTCGCAGAGTAACCGCGTGTAATTTTAAATAACCAGTTATATACACCGTTTTCGTTTGGGGATGTATATTGTGGATGTATATTGCACTTCTTCGTATTATAATCAGTTTCAGATTTGTATTGGTGACCAAAACAATAGTATGCATGTCAACAGTTGTAAATATTTTATTTTCATAAATGTTTGTTGCCTGTGCCATTTATTTAGGCAACCGTTCTTATTTTATACTTAAATATACATGCAGATATACGAAACATTGTTGCACTGAAATGCTTGCTCGATATTCCCCCAACCTTTATGTTAACGTTGTCCCTCTCACTTTCTCTGTGTCACGCTATAAAGTACGTCCTAACATTAAACTGTGTTCACACGGCATGCCGTACTATAAAGTACGTTCTAACATTAAACTGTGTTCACACGACATGCCGTATTATAAAGTACGTCCTAACATTAAACTATGTTCACACGACATGCCGTATTATAAAGTACGTCCTAACATTAAACTGTGTTCACACGACATGCCGTATTATAAAGTACGTCCTAACATTAAACTTTGTTCACACGACATGCCGTACTATAAAGTACGTTCTAACATTAAACTATGTTCACATGGCATGCCGTACTATAAAGTACGTCCTAACATTAAACTGTGTTCATATGGCATGCCGTATTATAAAGTACGTCCTAACATTAAACTGTGTTCACACGACATGCCGTATTATAAAGTACGTCCTAACATTAAACTGTGTTCACACGACATGCCGTATTATAAAGTACGTCCTAACATTAAACTGTGTTCACACGACATGCCGTATTATAAAGTACGTCCTAACATTAAACTATGTTCACACGACATGCCGTATTATAAAGTACGTCCTAACATTAAACTGTGTTCACACGACATGCCGTATTATAAAGTACGTCCTAACATTAAACTGTGTTCACACGACATGCCGTATTATAAAGTACGTCCTAACATTAAACTATGTTCACACGACATGCCGTATTATAAAGTACGTCCTAACATTAAACTGTGTTCACACGACATGCCGTATTATAAAGTACGTCCTAACATTAAACTGTGTTCACACGACATGCCGTATTATAAAGTACGTCCTAACATTAAACTATGTTCACACGACATGCCGTATTATAAAGTACGTCCTAACATTAAACTGTGTTCACACGACATGCCGTATTATAAAGTACGTCCTAACATTAAACTATGTTCACACGACATGCCGTATTATAAAGTACGTCCTAACATTAAACTGTGTTCACACGACATGCCGTACTATAAAGTACGTTCTAACATTAAACTGTGTTCACACGACATGCCGTACTATAAAGTACGTCCTAAAAATTAAACTATGTTCACATGGCATGCCGTACTATAAAGTACGTCCTAACATTAAACTGTGTTCATATGGCATGCCGTATTATAAAGTACGTCCTAACATTAAACTGTGTTCACACGACATGCCGTATTATAAAGTACGTCCTAACATTAAACTGTGTTCACATGGCATGCCGTACAATAAACTATGTACTCCGGAATGTTCGTGCATTCCATCCAGGGTTGTTTACTAAGCCACGACCAACGTGTGTTGGTGTTTCCTTATCTTGTATTTATGCATACGTCGGACGGGCCCAACTTGCCCAGTTTGCGTGGTTTATACGGATCAACGTCATGATTGGCACAATTCTCTTTTGGACGACTCTTCTCAGAACCTTCCAGAACTTTCTCACGTCTGCTCGGATTGACTCGCTGAAGGCCATGGCAGCTTTGATCAACTCTTCTTGCGGAAAGATACGTATGCAAAAATCAACAATACATTTGCTGATTGCGACAAGTGTGAGATTAACTGATTTGGGAGTTCAGGTTAAGTATAGCTAAATATAGTTGTGTCATCAGTGTCTACATTTTGTGTTATTATCATCGTCAATGGTGTGTGTGTGTGTGTGTGTGTGTGTGTGTGTGTGTGTGTGTGTGTGTGTGTGTGTGTGTGTGTGTGTGTGTGTGTGTGTGTGTGTGTGTGTGTGTGTGTGTGTGTGTGTGTGTGTGTGTGTGTGTGTGTGTGTGTGTGTGTGTGTGTGTGTGTGTGTGTGTGTGTGTGTGTGTGTGTGTGTGTGTGTGTGTGTGTGTGTGTGTGTGTGTGTGTGTGTGTGTGTGTGTGTGTGTGTGTGTGTGTGTGTGTGTGTGTGTGTGTGTGTGTGTGTGTGTGTGTGTGTGTGTGTGTGTGTGTGTGTGTGTGTGTGTGTGTGTGTGTGTGTGTGTGTGTGTGTGTGTGTGTGTGTGTGTGTGTGTGTGTGTGTGTGTGTGTGTGTGTGTGTGTGTGTGTGTGTGTGTGTGTGTGTGTGTGTGTGTGTGTGTATATAATATTATTATATATATATATATATATATATATATATATATATATATATATATATATACATATATACATATATATACATATATACATATATACATATATACACACACATATATACACACACGCATATACATATATATATATATATATATATATATATATATATATATATATGATATTCGACAGAACTATTTTGTCTTGTCGCAGACTGTCGAATTTGATATCCGATTTCTAAACAAGACTTTATTTGTTACTTGAGTTTATAACGAGAAAAATGACCGAGCCATCTGAGAACTCAGATTAATCTTGCATGGGAATATTGCTTAATAATGCTTTTAAAAATAATTATGACGTAATTAATGCCAACTGAGCGACATCCACTTGGCGAACGAAACTCTCAGAAAGCTTCAGAGAGACAACGCAACTGTTCCGGCAAGAATGGCAGGTGTAACTTTCGTTCAACCTCTTTCAGATTGATACTGAACTTTATGAGAAACAACGGCATTCTGATGGGAATTAGTTTCTTGTTTATGTAGAGAACACGAAGTAAAGGAATGTTTAAATCGGACACAAGAAAATATACAGAGGACGATACAGGTTTGGAACACATTATCTGGTGGTTATGCAAGTGTTCGCAGTTAATGTCTTATTAGAACAAAATTAATGTTCAGAAACTTAACTGTTGCAATCTCAACTTAATTGTTGCAATCTCGTGACGACAGTTACTTGTCTTAGCCTGTCAATTAATTGCCTATGTCCATATGGAGCGTTTTGTTTTGGATCTTGTCGAATCGTAGTCAGCCTTGGCCGTGTTACATTCAACATGTCTTTATCGGACAACGAAACGTGTTTTGGAAAGCGGCGAAAGCCACAGCTCAGTTTAATTTAGTTTAACGCTTTGGAATTTTGTTTCGTTTTTCTACTCACGATTAATGCACACGATACTATCGAATATAAATGCAGTAACACGGATACTAAATCTCTTCATTATTACATATTATTACATCAATACACTGCATGTTTCTCTGTTTAAAAAAAAATCTCATGAACACGTATCTAATGAGCTTATTTTCCAATTACCAATCTCCAACTAACGCCGTCTACTGGTTAAGTGCGCTGACGGGTGTTTCAATTGCTTATTTACACAAAATACTTTTGCATTTTATTCTTTTTCTAGTACAATAACACGCTCACGGTACAATAACACGCTCACTGTACAATAACACGCTCACGGTACAATAAATAATCGTGTCAAAAGTGGAGATTAAAATGTAGACACGTAACACTTATTAAAAAAATACATTTTAATTGTATTTTACAATCTAAGCATTTTGACGGTTGGGTAGTTTTATTTAAATGTGTTTGAATTTAACTATTTCCCTGCTTTAAACTTCCCGTTCATGATTCTATAGCATAGTGTAGCTTTATCTATTCAGTGTTCGTGTCCTCTTCTACAATCATAAGGTGGTGGCTATGCATGTTGTAGAATAAAGCCAACATGTATCATTTAACGTGTCCGAATATACGTGTGTCTGTGTACATTTACGAATTTTCTTTGTGACATCAAAATGTCCGTTGCAGTGAGAGCTTGGAGGAATGTTTTTGTCGATTCGAAAGAGTTGTGAAAGCTTATTAGTAATACTTCGTCCAGTAGTAGACATCCATTCATCATCCAACTAACAAAAAAGTCATTATATTGCTGGACAACTCGCCATAAGTGGTGCAATCCCTCGACCGCGTTTAAGCTCAAGTGACGCTATATGGCGCCATATCACCAAAAACACCAACAGAACTGCATTTATTTAAATTATCCGTCTTTTGATGTGTTATATCCCAGCTCCTTCTATATTCGCACACAAAGCGAATTGGATTCCCTTTGTGCAATTATGACGTCATCTATTTAATTGCCCTTCACTTGGCAATGATAAATAGGAGGAACGATGGATAATACTGTCAGAGATACCAATGAGAAGACGATTTTTTTAAGTGGAAGGGAAAACTATTATTTCTCCCTTGAAGTAGGTGTCACAACGAGGGTTCTTCGAGTGACGCGTTACGTTGGAACTATTCAATTATTGAAATATCGTTTTCTTGTGTAATCAGATCAGTGTAAACACCTGTCTACCAAATTATAGCAGATGACTCCGATGACTAGCGATAGATGGTTCATTTGCATAATTACTCTTATTATTACCAGCACATTAATCAGTTTTAATCATCTCATTCTTTAATCAGCTTTGGTCACGAAGTTGATAGCGCTTTTAGTTGTAATCATACGCTTATTTTTGATAATGTATTCCTTTAGCGAAATTACAAATGTCATTAAGGTAAATACGAAATTATTTAGAAAATTTAAAAAAGGGTATAACAACATTATTATTATGTTATTATGTTATGTATGTTTATGTTTAAGCCACAAAATATCTCACTGTGGATCAAAACACTAATGTACTATTGGGAATGCGCATACTATAAAAACAATTTCACCTTAACACGAAGTAAATTAACTTATTAAAGTATTACAAACAACTATTCAATATTCAATATATCTAGAAAATTGTTAATACGTCTCCCAAAAATAATCATTTATCCGACCAATTTGATGCAATTGTATGAAACATTATATATACGTGTAATCCATATATTCTACCCTGTTCTAACTTTCTACCGATTATTTGATCTTATGATTATTAATCCTTGACCATAATATTATATCCATGACAAAGGAGGAAACATATAATTCAAATACTGCCGCTTCAGCTTCGTTAATTGCAGGTTCGTATCATATGCATGCATGCAGTATATAGGCCTAATACGCACAAACACGCGATATATTAACATGAATGTGTTGTAGAATCGCTGTCTGCACGGAACAGGCGAATAATTTCCAACGAAATAAATAATATAAAGTTATTATTATTATTATAAGTTTGGAATTTAATTATAACCAAAATCCCGTGTTAAAGGTCCCTGCTCAATTCGATTTTTGCAGGTCTCATTTCAAATTCATTTCGCGAAAATTCAAACCTATCTCGCATCCACTACGACATGCACTACGACATGCACTACGACATGCACTACGACATCCACTACGACATGCACTACGACATCCACTACGACATCCACTACGACATCCACTACGACATCCACTACGACATCCACTACGACATCCACTACGACATCCACTACGACATGCTAGCTCGATTGTGCAACGTTTGTAGGTAGTTTTTGTGAAATCATCCGACAACCTATTAAATTATTTAATGCATGATCCATAATTTTTTGAAGTGAAAATAGAAGCGCTGAAAACTCACGAATTTTGCCTTTGATGAAATTTCATAACTTTGTCATGTGATCGGCGAGAAGATGGAAGTTACGCCCATGATCAGCCTTGACCTCATAAAGTGTTTACCGTTTTGGATATCCACAATTTTGAGCCTTACCGTGTCTAACGACTAGAGTCAATTCTTTCGATGATGTGAAAAAAACGCATCTTTTATTAAACCGATTGCGGATATTTCTCAAACTATTCACACAATACATATTTGGACATCAACGAACCAGATATAGGGACAGGCTAAGTGAGTTGAGGATGCAGTTTTAAGCCCAATAATGGTACTTTCTACGATTGTTTTAATCTGCTGCAGACTAACCAACATATTTCTTACGATTCTATCAGTGAAACGAATTTTATTTCCATATTGCGCTCAATGTAGTGTTCTGTTAGTGTGCGTGAACGAACGAACGAACGAACAAAAGAACGAACGAAAATATTAACGATTCAAAGAAAATAGTAAAGAACCAACAAAAATAATAATGAACCAACGAAAGAATAAACATGAATGAGTTTATAACAAATTAACGTAGGCCCTAATGAAAACGAACGAACGAAAGAATGAACGAACGAAAGAACGAACGAACGAACGAAAAATCGAACGAACGAACGAACGAAAGAAAGAACCAACGAACCAACGAACGACAAAGTAATCATGACAAAATAAAATATTACGTAGACTTTGCCATACGAATAGGGCGCAGCAAGGCGCAGTAGGGCCCAGCAGTTACTAAGCATTAAACAGGGCGCATTATATATTTCCGTTAATGGCAACATTGGGAACGTCCATATCCAAACACCAAACCAATATATAGCATTCTTTATCCATATCTCGTTAATTTCTAATAACATAAATAATAGTTACAATACGACATGCAGGTAACACACCCTCCGTGTGTATAAGCGTGCTCTATAACGCAGGTAACACACCCTCCGTGTGTATAAGCGTGCTCTATAACGCACATTTAAACCTTTAAATAACTATTTGATTTTGTTAACATCCGTGAAAAAACAAGAATATATTATATATGTATTTATCTTACAAAAGCTAATGTGCAGAATTGTACTTTATATATTTTACAGGTGTAGTTAAATTATTTAAACTGAACATATATATTAAGGGGTCTGCAACTATGTAATATAATTATTAATGTTGAACTGTGATGAAAGCATGCATGGAATATGTGTAAGATTTGCTTGATGCAGTTGCAAATAATTAATAAAAAAATATTATTTGGAATAATCGTTAAGTTTTTTAATTCGTCAAATCCTGCAGGTGCACCTTACGACAATATTAATTATAATCGTATAATACGTGCTTGACCAGTACACTGGAAATTACTACACATTTATTACGTTATTTGCACAATCATCTCGATTTCCGCTAACAATATTCGTTTGTGCGCTATGTTTATTATGTTTATTATGTTTATTATGTTTATTGTGTTTATTATGTTTTGTTGTTTTCATACAAAAAACCTGCAATACGTGTTCAACCGAATTTTTGCATTTCGACTAATTTTCCTAGCTGAATGTTAATAGGGGCTATAACAAGCAGCACATAGTTATTATTAATAAATATCACTATAAATATGGGGGCCTATAACAAGCACTAGATATTAATAAATATCAATATAAATATGGGGGCCTATAACAAGCACTAGATATTAATAAATATCACTATAAATATGGGGGCCTATAACAAGCACTAGATATTAATAAATATCAATATAAATATGGGGGCCTATAACAAGCACTAGATATTAATAAATATCAATATAAATATGTATCTGAATTTGACAACGTTGTATCTATGACATCTCGTATATAGGAAACCATTTACATCAAGCTTTCATATAGCGGCATTACAAACATAATATAACTTATTTCAACGAAATAACAGAGCCCTCTAATTAAAAATCATTAATAACACAACAGCATCATTAAATGCATGTATATGTGTATAATACGTGTGAGATTGTTTTGAATTACAAATTAGTTGTCAATATATTATTCGTTTTAACGAAGAATTTCCCCATTTCATCAGGTTTAATTTTCTTAATATATTTATCTTGTGATCATCGAAAATTATAACATCTAAATACTATAAAATTGTTATGTATCTAACTAGAAATTTTATTCGTCCCATGGTAAATATATAACCCAAGAAATAATGTGTAAGTTGCATTTATCTCTGATCTTGACACAAGTCGTCGATGTTGCCAGAAATGCAAGAAACGAGTTCTGCTTCCTCCGACACTTGATCAAATGTTTAATATATGTTATATAACCATTATAACTGCGTTGCTACAAAGAATGCTATCATTTCTCCAGAACGAATAATGTTTAAAATTGACGTAGAATTAGCTAATCAATAGCAATAATTACAAGGTAAAACAGTATTTGTGTTAATGGTCTTACGATTAATTGATTCATTTATTTTAATTATTTTCGTTACGCTTACATGTATGTTACGAACGTGGGTTTTATGTTGTACCTACAAATTATGTTATATTTAGTAACATTTAAAATAAAAATAATTTAATTATATAATAGTTCTTAGTGACATTTAGACATTAAATATAAAATGGGGCCTGTACGAATATATGCGAGCATATCTAAATAAAAACACTACAATTATATAATTAATTATAACTGTAAACTATATTAAAGTAATTAACGAACATTAGTAAATTAAGTGTATGAATAGAAGAATAGATTTAAAATAAACAAGTATATTTACTACCATTTTTTATAAAGGCATTAGCTTTAAAGATAAATTATTTCGAGGTAAATATACATTGTAGTATACGTGTCTGAGAAGTTGGTAGTTGCAACATTTTAGTGGCAGCTATTTCGTTATCAACAAATAATTTAGTAGGGCATAATATTATTTCGGTATAAATACAAGTACTTTCTTGTCATATATTCAGTATTCCGATTTATTCCTTAGCAATACATTTATCGCGTCAAAAGTTATATCGGCTGAATCTGTTTTATAATGATTAGTTAAGTGCTTTAGCAACATCAGTTTAAGTAACTTTCGAATACATTTTATTTATAGTAAATTTATTTTAAGGTATTTCGTTGTTTTCTTCCCGTTATCGATTGGTAACTTTAATGTTAACCTAACAAAAATAATAAGGCCATTATTACGTAATCAGCGCACGAATTCGTTTCCCCGTTCGTGCGCATTCTTTATAAACATCGCCTTCGTTGAGAAATACAAACCTAATCAACTTGTCTACGACTTGTTTTGCTAAGTCTGCCGCTGATAAACTATACCTTGGTCGAATGTCAAGGCTGGCAAAACCGTCAAAACTATCTGTTTCGGCTTCTCTTTGGTTTTTTTAACCACACGTTTTGTTGTACGTCGCAAGTAAGTAGAGAATAAGTAGAGAATAGTCCAATAGGTGTCGCGATCGCATGGCTATTAATTATGTACGCATCACAAATATTTTATTGATGTCTTTGAAGTACGGTATTGCAGCGAAAACGGAATTATTTAAACGAGGTAAACAAGACTGTCAGCGCCTTATAACCTTCAGCATTTTTTGTTTAACGACCAGATTGAAACACCATATATCATTCAAAATAAGCTTAGTGATTGTGGCATCATAAATAAGTTGATTCAATATCAATCATAAATTATAATAATTATTAAAGTGGCAATATATGTTATGTATATTCTTATAATTGACGCTGGACAATTTTGCTTGTCAATTTAAACGCGACCAGAAGATCCGCAGTCCTGGGAAGGCTGAAATAATAACAAAACGTTTCCGTAATCATCGGGCAAGTTCCGCACATATCGTGCAAGTTCCGCACATATCGTGCAAGTTCCGCACATATCGTGCAAGTACCGCACATAACGTGCAAGTTCCGCACATGTCGTGCAAGTTCCGCACATATCGTGCAAGTTCCGTACATATCGTGCAAGTACCGCACATATCGTGCAAGTTCCGCCGAACAAAATGTTTCTGTACATGTAAATGTGTGGTATTCTTCTCTTGAGAATAACTGTTATGCTGTTTTGAATAAGAAGTCAAGAATATATATATCTTGAAGGGTCAGTTAAAGGGATTCATCGGGTGAGATTGTAAATATTTGTTGTGGTTTTTTTTATACACGAACCTAATCTCATAATCAATGTAATATAATGAAACAGGATTCACAGGTCAGATAATGTAAATGTACATTTTATTAATGAAAAATAAGAATCAAACAATTATGTATAGAATACAATGGTTAACCGTACACAATATGATGCTTATTAAGTAATACTAACAATGCATATAAAACTTCATATCAGGTGCAGAATCTAACAATATAACATAGTAATATTATTCAAACAATTACTTTTATATTTGAAATGCATGTGATTGGGCATTTTAAAGATCAAATGTCTGGGGCAGGCAAATACAAATGCACTGAACATTTCATTCATTCAAAGTGCATTTGCATTTGCTATACTCAATTAGCTGAACTTGAACTATATATATATATATATATATATATAATATATATATATATATATATATATATATATATATATATATATATATATATATATATATATATATATATATATATATATATATATATATATATATATATATATATATATATATATATATATATATATATATATATATATATATATATATATATATAATATCTGCATTAGGTTTAATAAAAAAGTGCTTTTTCGTTCAAATCATCGAAATAATTTATTTTAGTCGTTAGATCTGGTAAAGCTCAGAATAGTAGATATCCAAAATGGTAAGCATTTTATTGGTTCAAGGTTGATCACGGGCGTGACTTCCATCCTCGTGCCGATCACATGACAAATTTATTAAATTTCACCAAGGACGAAATTATAGTTTTCAGTGTTTCCATTTTCACTTCAATAAATGCTGGATCAAGCATTAAATAATTCAATACTTTGTTTGATGATTTCACAAAAACTACATATAAAAGTTGCAGAAATGAGCAAGCATGTCGTAGTGGGTACTAGGTACGTTTGAACTTTCGCAAAAAGTTATAATAATAGCAAAAAAAACGATTTGAGATTTGGCCTTTAAGGTTGACCTCTGTTTGCCTCGTTCCATCTCACAGTTAGGGAGGTGCGCAACGCCAAAATCGTATTAGTGTTTCCCTGACTCTAAATAATTAAGCAAATAACTAGTGGTTCTCATTCACCAAAGATCCCAAGAAAATGTTCCCGGATAATATGAACCAGAGGTAATTTCAATTTCAATTTTCAAAAGAATTGTCGATTGCCAACTTATGAAGGATTTTAGTTTCGACACAAACAATTAATTACATAACACTTTATAGAGGTTATTCCTTTGGAAACATGCATTTAATAACGCATACGGTATAAGGCGCGTATATACATGCTGACGTAATATAATAATACATGTCAAACAATTACAATTACAAATGTTCACGTGGCTATATTATAAAGTTTTGTTTCTGAGAGGAAACATATAGTTTTGAATATGAAAAATATCTTGTCATTGAGGCGATTGGGAAGGCTTGAGGCGTCACAAGAAAGTATTCTTGTCGGGCTTCTAGCTGCCGTTACAACGTGCATGTTCTTGTCGAGCTTCTAGCTGCCGTTACAACGTGCATATTCTTGTCGAGCTTCTAGCTGCCGTTACAACGTGCATATTCTTGTCGAGCTTCTAGCTGCCGTTACAACGTGCATGTTCTTGTCGAGCTTCTAGCTGCCGTTACAACGTGCATATTCTTGTTGGGCTTCTAGCTGCCGTTACAACGTGCATGTTCTTCTGTAACAACTATTCCCGTTACGGCAACGTTACAACGTGCATGTTCTTGTCGGGCTTCTAGCTGCCGTTACAACGTGCATATTCTTCTGTAACAACTATTCCCGTTACGGCAACGTTACAACGTGCATGTTCTTCTGTAGCAACTATTCCCGTTACGGCAACGTTTATACAGGGCCCAGAAATTTACGATAACGACGAGGTAATATTTCAGAAATATTAAACGAATTGTTTTTAAATCGTTCACATTATATGATGTAAAATAATCCATGTGGTGCCCTTCCTCTTATTTTCCCAAGTTTGTCAATAAACTGTAATGTTTATATTACACTTTCCTAGATTTGTATATCTGGTATTACATCATAGGCTCAAGAGAAGTTATTTTTAATTTTTAATGTCAACGAATTTAATTTTTTTTAATATTAGAAGTTTCTTCAAATCAAATGTATGACATATATACCGTTTTCATCGATTATATAATTATATATACCATACATTTGGTATATTTGCGGTTGGTTTAATAAAAAAAAGTGCGTTTTTGCTCGAATCATCGAAATAATTTACTTTAGTTGTTAGATCTGGTACGTATTAGTATAAGTTTAATTATTAGTTTAACAAAATCCATTCAGTATTACGTCGGCCCTATTCAGCTACAGCTGCGCAGTGGACTAAATTTCATAAGTAAGAGAAAAAAGGCTTGTTAACAAATCAATGCGCATTTGAATGTTGATTTGTCAAATGCGCAATCGAATGCGCAGTCAAGTGCATGCGTAATTCTTTGAATAATTATTATTGTTAGATTCACTATCACTAGTTCTGGAAAAAAGTTCTCTGTAGTGAGTAGTATCCTTAGCAGATTATGAAATCATCGTCTGACCTGTGAATCCACTTTCACAACGTGCTCTTTGAAAAAGTGCTCAGTAGGTCAATGGTCAACAGGTCAATGCCTGAGCTGTTATTCCTACGACATGAAAAGGCCAACTGGTCTATAAGTTGATGGCTTCAGAGATTACCTGTTCATTGAAACAAATCAAACAATGCAGACAAATGACTCCCTTGTGTTGTGTTGGCACTGTTGGAGTAGGTTGGGGTGGCACTGTTGGAGTAGGTTGGGGTGGCACTGTTGGAGTAGGTTGGGGTGGCACTGTTGGAGTAGGCAACTCGTTGGGGGAGAACATAATTAGCAATGACAGTCCTAAATATTTACAACCAAAAAGAGTGATTAGTCGTAGCTGTAATTATCCACAGGGTTATCTTCCCAGTGACCCCACCAGTGGGCAGTCTATCGTCTTGTTTTCTACTGTCTTGTTTTCTATTGTCTTCTTTCCCCCTTCCATTCTGGCCTACCTGAAGCCTTTCATTCCCTGCCATGGGTCCCAGTAAACTGTCAATTATATATATATATATATATATATATATATATATATATATATATATATATATATATATATATATATATATATATATATATATATATATATATATACATATATGTATATATTTATATATATACATATACATATACATGCTAGCTCATTTCTGCAATTTTGTATGTAGTTTTTGTGTGTGTGTGTATATATATATATATATATATAAATATATATATATACATGAAATATAGTATAGTATCATATATATATATATATATATATATATATATATATATATATATATATATATATATATATATATATATATATATATATATTCATATATATATATATATATATATATATATATACATCATATATATATATATATATATACATCATATATATGTGTGTGTGTGTGTGTGTGTGTGTGTGTGTGTGTGTGTGTGTGTGTGTGTGTGTGTGTATTAAATATATATATATATATATATATATATATATATATATTAAATATATATATATATATATATATATATATATATATATATATATAT
>OY759272.1:48491954-48496954 GCA_963662155.1 Lamellibrachia columna
GGTCCGCGGTCGGCCGTCCGGTGCGGCTAGCTGTGCAATGTGGTTCTCCAGCGAGGACGCATCATAGCAGTGACAATCACAGCTTTGCATTAGTGCATTGTCGCTTGTCGTATTTTATAATAAATTATTTTATATCGTACTTTACTGCTCACACGCACGCACGCACGCACGCACTCGCGCATGCATGCACGAGCGCACCACATCGCTTCACACCGCGCACACACCCACGTACACCTAAATGACTACAGTAAGTTATGCATCACATATAATTAACCAGCAAGTAGAAACTTGGCCGTATAAATAAAGGTGGTAAGAGAAGTGATTAGTGTGTTTTCGTGACAACATACATTTTATATATGATTGGTATAATCGGCAGTCTTTCAATATAACTGATGAAACATCTTTATTTGTGTGTTTAGGAGGAGATGCCAGGACAAACACGCTTCTACATCTAAGAAGAACAGACGTCGGTTGTCCGTTGTTGTGGTAGGCACAGATCACTCACATTGTTAACACAGCCTATACGAACTAAACCCATAGATATGTCAGTTTGCAATTGTGTACACAGTTTCATAGTTGAGTGAGGCTGGATATTCCTACAAGGTGCACTTGGCAGTGATCTGACATGACAGAGGTCACTGGTGATATATTTGACTGGTGATAATGATCTTTGGTGTCAGGATACAGTTATCTGGTGATAGACAAATCACTAAAGACAGGTGTTCCTTCTGTTTATGGTCTAAAAGACAGGTCCCCGGGCAGTGGTCGGTCGAGAGAGATGTTCTCGCGGGGTGTGGTCACTCACTTCTCTATTGTTCGCTCAAGACAGTTGTTCTCCTAAGCAGTTGTATATCACATGTTCACATAGACAGTGGTCTCACAAAACAGGTTTCCTCCCGTGGTTGTGATCTCTCAAAACAGGTGTGTTTTTCTCTGACAGTGGTCTGCCAAGACAGGTTGTTTTCCTGGCAAGGCAGGTGAAGCCTTTTGCTCAAGAAAGGTGGTCTCTTTGGTCTCTCGAAGTATATGTTCTCTTTAGACAGGTGGTCTCATTGGTCTCTCGAAGTATATGTTCTCTCTAGACAGGTGGTCTCATTGGTATCTCGAAGTATATGTTCTCTCTAGACAGGTGGTCTCATTGGTCTCTCGAAGTATATGTTCTCTCTAGACAGGTGGTCACATTGGTATCTCGAAGTAGCTGTTCTCTCTAGACAAGTGGTCTCGTTGGTCTCTCGAAATATATGTTCTCTCTAGACAGGTGTTCTCGTTGGTCTCTCGAAGTATATGTTCTCTCCAGACAGGTGGTCTCATTGGTATCTCGAAGTAGCTGTTCTCTCTAGACAAGTGGTCTCGTTGGTCTCTCGAAGTAGTTGTTCTCTATATGCAGGTGTTCTCATTTTTCTCTCGAAGATGATGTTCTCTCTAGACAGGTGGTCTCTTAGCTAGTCGTGTGGTATGGCAAATTGTATTCGTGGGCTGTTATTGTCTAAGCCTGGATATCACATACAACGTGGTTATCTAACAGCACAGTTGACTTCTTAACACGTGGTTTCTAGAATAAAATTGTCTCCGGATGTTGGTGCCTCAAGGCAGGTGGTCTCTGTAGAAAGGCAATCTCTGGAGATAATGGCTTCATCAAATTGGTAATATCTGATGACAATGTCGACCATGGTCTCGAGCAATTCAGCTTTCTCTGTCACAGTTATACGTATAGTGTTTTTCGATACAGGTGACTTGGTAAAGAATGTAATGTTTAATGAAAACATCGCAGCGAGTAGACTTCTGAAAATAATCTGTTCAAATATTTGAGGAGATAATGCATGCTCCGATAGTTTGCCAGACTTATATTTATGCAGATGATTACTTAAAACCGTTATTATTTAAACCATGTAAAATGGTGTAAATACAATTTCCGGACACATTGTTTATCATAATGTTCATGTATATGTGGTTTAATTTATCGTAAATGTCCGCAGTTGTCTTGAAAACTATAAACCATTAATCCGCCTATTTCCGTTTGTCAAATGCTGTCGTTGTAACATTTACGACCGATAGAGGTCGCCACAAACGACAGTTGCACCAACGGCTCGGCTCAGTGTTGGCAGTTTTAAATTTATTCGCAGCAGCCAGGGCACATTTAATAAATTCAACTCACCAAATGTATGAATAATCTTAATGAACAACGGCTAATCGATCAAATATACAATATTCCTCGCAATTAGTCTCATAAAATCATTAATAGTTTATATGCAGCTGATACGTTGAACATTTGGAATCAAAATAATGGAATTAATTTACTTCAAAATAATTAAGTTGGTGGATGAGTTGGTGGATTTACTAATGTTGGTTTGGTATTTGAAGCTAACAAATTACTATTGCATTTGATTATCATAATTAATTACACGAGAAAATATATAATGCTGTGGTTAATTTCGGGTAATTATGAATAGTAATGTGTGCGATATTTACGTAAGAAAATAATTTTTAAAAATGTTCCTATAGTTGGAACATGAACAAGTTAAAGCATTACAAGCATCTAGACTTTATCACATGATATTCAAGCAATTCGTCAAAAAGTATGTTATTTTCCAATCATTTACACAATTTGTGGATAATTTGCTCCATTCATTTAGTGTCCTCTACTAAGCCACATTCATTAAGTTCTGATATCAACTTTGTTGGTCTCCTGTGTATTCGTGTTGGTCTCCTATGTATTCGTGTTGGTCTCCTATGTATTCGTGTTGGTCTCCTATGTATTCGTGTTGGTCTCCTATGTATTCGTGTTGGTCTCCTATGTATTCGTGTTGGTCTCCTATGTATTCGTGTTGGTCTCCTATGTATTCGTGTTGGTCTCCTATGTATTCGTGCTGGCGTATAGCCTTCTTGCACTTATTCCAAATGATGCCTAATGATGCCCAATGATGCCTAATGATGCCTGACTAATGCTGTGTAATCAGGTCTTTTTCTTTATATTTTATAGTTTTCCTAATCAACCCAAGAATTAGTATTTTAAGCTATAACCTCAAAATTGTCTCTCAACATTTGAAGCTACAACCTCACATTGCTCTCAGTATTTGAAGCTACAACCTCACAATGCTCTCAACATTTGAAGCTATAACCTCACAATGCTCTCAACCTTTCAAATCAGTACTTACTGTTATTCCTAACTATTTTTCTTTTATGGTATAGCACCTAGAATAGCATATTCCATTTTATATTTTACACCCAAGTGTACCTGTGTCGTATGTGTAGACGTTTAAAGTTCCTACAATTGATTAACATCTGACATTTTTCAGACCATTTCACTAATTTGTCTGGATCGTCTTGTAAATGTTGTTTATCACCATCATTTTAACCTTTCTAAACACGTGTGTATCATCGGCAAATGTAAGTACGTTGCTTGTTATATTATAGTCCAAGTCATTTATATATATTAAGACTAGTAAAAGTCCTAATACTGATCGTTGTGGTACCCCACTCAAAACTGATTTCCAGTTTGAAACCTCCCCGTCTACTATAACACTTTTACTTCTGTAAGTCAGCCATTTTTCTATTCAGTTCGTTATACCACCCCGATACGTTATGCCACCCCGATACGTTATACCACCCCGATACGTTATGCCACCCCGATACGATGGGCTCTTAATTTAAGTCTTTGATTTGTCACTTTATCGAACGCTTTCTGAAAATCGAAGTAGATAATATCTACTGGTGATCCCTTGTCTATCCACTTAGGGATCACTAGTAGATAATATCTACTGGTGATCCCTTGTCTATCCACTTGGGGATCACCAGTAGATAATATCTACTGGTGATCCCTTGTCTATCCACTTGGGGATCACCAGTAGATAATATCTACTGGTGATCCCTTGTCTATCCACTTAGGGATCACCAGTATATAATATCTACTGGTGATCCCTTGTCTATCCACTTGGGGATTTCTTCTATAGAGAAATATTTGTTAAGCATGACCTCGTATTTAGGAATCCATGTTGAGATGGATCTATTAAGTTATGCTAAACAAGGACGTCCACCATATCGTCTTTAATTATCCTTTTTAATAATTTATAAATCAATGATTTTAAAGTCACTTGTCTGTAATCCTTTCACTTATTTCTCGAAATCGTGTTTAAATAACGTTGTGGTGTTTGCTTTTTCCATTGAAAAGGAACTCTCTTGTTTATTGACAAGTTGAACACTCTTGCAATTGGTTTGCTGATTTGTTCTACTGTTTCCATTAATATTGTTGGCAGAATTCCATCCACTCCAGGTGATTTATTATCCTTCACTGCTTTTATTTTATTAGCTACCATTTTCGGAGTTACAATTAACTCGTAATAAACTAATATCTGCTATGAAGTAAGCATTTAGGTCTTCAGCCATTAAAACACCCTCTGATATGACATGTTCAGCACTGTCTTCTAGTGGTCCAACCTTATTGCGAACTTTTTGTTTACTCCTGACAACTCTCGATAACAGTGTGAACTCATGTTTTTATTGTAAAAAAATCAAATATTTATTTTTATTACACGGAACAGTCCCATATTGTCAGAAAACACGCAAACTGACGTTGTCAAAATGTCCAATTTAATTGTGTTTACGATATATGGATAAATTATAAAATAGAAAATAAAACGCATGGCCATTTTGTATGCATTTTAAAATATTACTTCAAACTTTTGTCGAGAGTTGTTCATGGGATTAATCACTCAATCATTTAAATTGTATATTCTTGTTGCCCTTCAATTTGGAGAATGTAACAAGTAGGGAGGGTTCCATCGATGACGGACTGGCATATTGCGAGCCAACGCCGAGCAGCTCAGTAAAACACATCGCATTGTTCGGTACAAATGCTAATGGACATTTGTGTGTGTGCGTGCGTGCGTACGTGCGCGCGTGTGTGTGTGTTGTTGTTGCTGTTGTTGTTGTTGTCATTATTATTATTATTAATATTATTTTTATTATTATTATTATTATTATTACGACTAGTATCATCAATA
>OY759272.1:48501954-48506954 GCA_963662155.1 Lamellibrachia columna
GTAGCACAAGCAGAGTGCCTTCCTTGCGATCCAAGCCACCCGCACATATCGCTGCAGACCTTCAACAAGGCGGTTTCTGTTGAATGAAGCTTTCTGTATACTGACTGGAACGGTTCATTCGTGTCCTGTGCGTTGAGATGATCGGACAATCGCTGTGCAGCTACTTTTTCAACGATCTTGGATAGTTGGGGCAAATTGCTAACAGGCCTGTAGTTCTGTAGCACGTCCTGGTCCATCGATGGCTTCTTCAGCAGCGGACGAACAAGAGCCTCCTTCAAGGACGTCGGTAATGTTCCCTCTGCAAGCGACTTGTTGGTAATAGCGGTGATAACTGGTACCAATGATGGAAGGCACTGCTGACATTGCTTGCTTGGCAGAGCACCAAGTTCACACGTCTCTGTTAAACGTAACGTGAAAAGTTGCTGTAACCATCATCCTGGGACCTGTACTGTTCTTGCTGTCTGCCCAACCAGTTGCCGAGGTCATTAGGAAGTACGGCGTAAACTGTATTATACTGGTGATCTCCAGTTGATGCTTTTGCATTGAATTCTACGGCACTGCTTGAGGCCCTGCAACGTATTGAAGCCTGCGTCTCAGAGATTCGGGAGTGGCTGACCGCCAATTATCTGAAATTTAATGATCAGAAAAGTGAGTTCCTTCCAATTGTTCCAGCGTCAGCAAAGAAATTGGTAGATGGGCAGTGGATGTTAGATGTGCTCGCCACCACTGTTGGTGGAGCGTTCATTCCGGCAGTGGATGTTAGATGGGCTCGCCACCACTGTTGGTGGAGCGTTCATTCCGGCAGTGGATGTTAGATGTGCTCGCCACCACTGTTGGTGGAGCGTTCATTCCGGCAGTGGATGTTAGATGTGCTCGCCACCACTGTTGGTGGAGCGTTCATTCCGGCAGTGGATGTTAGATGGGCTCGCCACCACTGTTGGTGGAGCGTTCATTCCGGCAGTGGATGTTAGATGTGCTCGCCACCACTGTTGGTGGAGCGTTCATTCCGGCAGTGGATGTTAGATGTGCTCGCCACCACTGTTGGTGCAGCGTTCATTCCGGCAGTGGATGTTAGATGGGCTCGCCACCACTGTTGGTGGAGCGTTCATTCCGGCAGTGGATGTTAGATGTGCTCGCCACCACTGTTGGTGGAGCGTTCATTCCGGCAGTGGATGTTAGATGTGCTCGCCACCACTGTTGGTGGAGCGTTCATTCCGGCAGTGGATGTTAGATGGGCTCGCCACCACTGTTGGTGGAGCGTTCATTCCGGCAGTGGATGTTAGATGTGCTCGCCACCACTGTTGGTGGAGCGTTCATTCCGGCAGTGGATGTTAGATGGGCTCGCCACCACTGTTGGTGGAGCGTTCATTCCGGCAGTGGATGTTAGATGTGCTCGCCACCACTGTTGGTGGAGCGTTCATTCCGGCAGTGGATGTTAGATGTGCTCGCCACCACTGTTGGTGGAGCGTTCATTCCGGCAGTGGATGTTAGATGGGCTCGCCACCACTGTTGGTGGAGCGTTCATTCCGGCAGTGGATGTTAGATGTGCTCGCCACCACTGTTGGTGGAGCGTTCATTCCGGCAGTAGATGTTAGATGGGCTCGCCACCACTGTTGGTGGAGCGTTCATTCCGGCAGTGGATGTTAGATGTGCTCGCCACCACTGTTGGTGGAGCGTTCATTCCGGCAGTGGATGTTAGATGTGCTCGCCACCACTGTTGGTGGAGCTCTCACCCCGGCGGTGGATGTTAGATGGGCTCGCCACCACTGTTGGTGGAGCGTTCATTCCGGCGGTGGATGTTAGATGGGCTCGCCACCACTGTTGGTGGAGCGTTCATTCCGGCGGTGGATGTTAGATGGGCTCGCCACCACTGTTGGTGGAGCTCTCACCCCGGCGGTGGACGTTAGATGGGCTCGCCACCACTGTTGGTGGAGCTCTCACCCCGGCGGTGGATATTAGATGAGCTCGCCACCACTGTTGGTGGAGCGCTCACCCCGGCGGTGGATGTTAGATGGGCTCGCCACCACTGTTGGTGGAGCTCTCACCCCGGCGGTGGATGTTAGATGGGCTCGCCACCACTGTTGGTGGAACTCTCACCCCGGCGGTGGATGTTAGATGGGCTCGCCACCACTGTTGGTGGAGCTCTCACCCCGGCGGTGGATGTTAGATGGGCTCGCCACCACTGTTGGTGGAGCTCTCACCCCGGCGGTGGATGTTAGATGGGCTCGCCACCACTGTTGGTGGAACTCTCACCCCGGCGGTGGATGTTAGATGGGCTCGCCACCACTGTTGGTGGAGCTCTCACCCCGGCGGTGGATGTTAGATGGGCTCGCCACCACTGTTGGTGGAGCTCTCACCCCGGCGGTGGATGTTAGATGGGCTCGCCACCACTGTTGGTGGAACTCTCACCCCGGCGATGGATGTTAGATGGGCTCGCCACCACTGTTGGTGGAACTCTCACCCCGGCGGTGGATGTTAGATGGGCTCGCCACCACTGTTGGTGGAGCTCTCACCCCGGCGGTGGATGTTAGATGGGCTCGCCAACACTGTTGGTGGAGCTCTCACCCCGGCGGTGGATGTTAGATGGGCTCGCCACCACTGTTGGTGGAACTCTCACCCCGGCGGTGGATGTTAGATGGGCTCGCCATCACTGTTGGTGGAGCTCTCACCCCGGCGGTGGATGTTAGATGGGCTCGCCACCACTGTTGGTGGAGCTCTCACCCCGGCGGTGGATGTTAGATGGGCTCGCCACCACTGTTGGTGGAGCTCTCACCCCGGCGGTGGATGTTAGATGGGCTCGCCACCACTGTTGGTGGAGCTCTCACCCCGGCGGTGGATGTTAGATGGGCTCGCCACCACTGTTGGTGGAGCTCTCACCCCGGCGGTGGATGTTAGATGGGCTCGCCACCACTGTTGGTGGAACTCTCACCCCGGCGGTGGATGTTAGATGGGCTCGCCACCACTGTTGGTGGAGCTCTCACCCCGGCGGTGGATGTTAGATGGGCTCGCCGCCACTGTTGGTGGAGCTCTCACCCCGGCGGTGGATGTTAGATGGGCTCGCCACCACTGTTGGTGGAGCTCTCACCCCGGCGGTGGATGTTAGATGGGCTCGCCACCACTGTTGGTGGAGCTCTCACCCCGGCGGTGGATGTTAGATGGGCTCGCCACCACTGTTGGTGGAGCTCTCACCCCGGCGGTGGATGTTAGATGGGCTCGCCACCACTGTTGGTGGAGCTCTCACCCCGGCGGTGGATGTTAGATGGGCTCGCCGCCACTGTTGGTGGAGCTCTCACCCCGGCGGTGGATGTTAGATGGGCTCGCCACCACTGTTGGTGGAGCTCTCACCCCGGCGGTGGATGTTAGATGGGCTCGCCACCACTGTTGGTGGAGCTCTCACCCCGGCGGTGGATGTTAGATGGGCTCGCCACCACTGTTGGTGGAGCTCTCACCCCGGCGGTGGATGTTAGATGGGCTCGCCACCACTGTTGGTGGAGCTCTCACCCCGGCGGTGGATGTTAGATGGGCTCGCCACAACTATTGGTGGAGCTCTCACCCCGGCGGTGGATCAAGTGAAAGAGGTGTCTGGACAGTTATGTGGACATGTCTGCCAACACGTCTGTTATCATCAGGTCCTGCTACTTTCACCTTCATCATATCAGCCAGATAAATACGTTTCTGCCGAGAAAGATCAGGACGAGGGTAATGAATGCGCTAATCACATCGTGGCAAGACTACTGTAACTCACTACTGTATAGCACAATGGACAAGAACTTCGTCAGACTACAGCGTGTACAAAACGCGGCTGCCGGATTCATTGTAAGGGTGCCCAATGCCCAATGCCCAATGCCCAATGCCCAATGCCCAAGCATGCCAGCGTTACTATGGTATTCACATATGTCAGGTATGTCAATTCATGGCAGGGCGAAAATTAATTATTAATTCGAATGAATTACTAATTTACATTAATGACACATGTCCATAACACATGTCCATGCCACATGTCCATGACACATGTCCATGACACATGTCCATGACACATGTCCATGACACATGTCCATGACATATGTCCATGACAACGATGCATTAGCCGCCCAATAACTTTATATCCTAACCCTCGTCTACCATCGTCGGCAATGAATAATCTTAAATACTGTTCACATAACACAGATTGGTGAAATGACACAGTATGCCATATCAGAGTGTCAGGATTGTGATAACAAAACCTGAACAAAACCTGAACAAAAACTGGGAAACCCTAGAAACGGAATTGTCTTATATTGGTTGAATACTGTACATAAAACACAGATTAATGCACGAAATTACATTATTTTATAGCGTTGTGATTGGAGGAGGAACATATCGAGAGGATCACAGCGAGATTGAGAGGATGAAGCAAGATTTACGACGATAGACAGAACGTCGGAAAAGTGGTGGATGTGGACTTGGGTAAAATGAAGTGGGGCGGGGTAGGAAGACGGCAGGGCGGGGATAGTTGAAGTGGGGGCGGGGTAGGAAGACGGCAGAGCGGGGATAGTTGAAGTGGGGACGAGGTAGGAAGACGGCAGAGCGGGGATAGTTGAAGTGGGGACGGGGTAGGAAGACGGCGGAACGGGGATAGTTGAAGTGGGGACGGGGTAGGAAGACGGCGGAACGGGGATAGTTGAAGTGGGGACGGGGTAGGAAGACGGCAGAGCGGGGATAGTTGAAGTGGGGACGAGGTAGGAAGACGGCAGAGCGGGGATAGTTGAAGTGGGGACGAGGTAGGAAGACGGCGGAACGGGGATAGTTGAAGTGGGGACGGGGTAGGAAGACGGCGGAACGGGGATAGTTGAAGTGGGGACGGGGTAGGAAGACGGCGGAACGGGGATAGTTGAAATGGGGACGGGGTAGGAAGACGGCGGAACGGGGATAGTTGAAGTGGGGACGGGGTAGGAAGACGGCAGAGCGGGGATAGTTGAAGTGGGGACGAGGTAGGAAGACGGCAGAGCGGGGATAGTTGA
>OY759272.1:48511954-48514454 GCA_963662155.1 Lamellibrachia columna
CTTACGAGCCAGATGATCAAAACCATCATATGAATTATTCCCATGGAGAAAATTAACTTATTAGATTAGATTAAACAAGTTGGTTCATTAAGTTACATGGAAAGTATTGTGACATCAGAGAGCAGGTGTGATAAAGAAAACAAGAGAAAAATTGCAATAGTAAAGAAAAGATTCCAGGACGTGTTTTGATGCAGACCAGGATAACAGTCCTCGCGTGCAACGGGTGGTCTACACTGTGAATCCTGAACAATGACTACATTTACGGACAATGGCGG
The DNA here is from genome assembly GCA_963662155.1 of Lamellibrachia columna. Taxonomy (NCBI): domain Eukaryota; kingdom Metazoa; phylum Annelida; class Polychaeta; order Sabellida; family Siboglinidae; genus Lamellibrachia; species Lamellibrachia columna. The sequence goes on from OY759272.1 coordinate 48,512,230, forward strand.
ATTTGTGGGGCATTGGATCATAGCCTCCTTTGTGGATCATTGGGTCATAGCCTCCTTTGTGGATCATTGGATCATAGCCTCCTTTGTGGATCATTGGATCATATCCTCCTTTGTGGATCATTCGATCATAGCCTCCTTTGTGGATCATTCGATCATAGCCTCCTTTGACTTAACGTTTTGATTTCTTTCGTATATAACATGCTGGGTTACTACAAGGTAGCAGAGTAAACTAATGGGTGACTAAGCTTGGCCCCCTTTGGCTTCCCCCTTTGGCCTCCCCTTTGGCCTTCCATTTGTCCTCCACTTTGGCCTCCCATTTGGCCTTCCCTTTGGCCTCCCCCTTTGGTCTCCCCTTTGTCCTCCCCCATTTGGCCTCCCCTCTGGCCTTCCCCTTTGGTCTCCACTTTGGCTTCCCCCTTTGGGCTCCCCTTATGCCTTCCCCTTTGGCCTCCACTTTGGCCTCCTCCTTTTGCCTCCTCCTTTTGCCTCCCCCTTTCGCCTCACCTTTTGCCTCCCCCTTTAACCTCCCCTTTGGCCCCCATTTGACCTCCCCTTTGGCCCCTCTTTGACCTCCCCTTTGACCTCCCCTTTGGCCCCCCTTTGACCTCCCCTTTGGCCCCCTTTAACCTCCCTTTGGCCTCCCCCGTGCGAAATCAGAGATACGCCACTGTTTACGGAAGATAGATTAGCAGCAAGAAAAGTATTGTTCCAGAAAGCACAACATTATTGGACTCAACACATTACAAATAAGGAGAAGAATGTTACCATTTTTAGGACAAATATAGAGAAACAGTTAGATTGCTAAACAAACAAGTAATTCAAGGAAGAATCGAAGGACACAAAGCTAGAGGCAGGTAAAGAATGAAATACAAGAGCCGGAAGTACCCGGAATACAAACCTCGCGAAAAAATCTTATGTTATTATATCTGACGCAACAGCCACGAACTGTTATCTCTTGGCGAAGTCGTTATAACTCGCAGCCCCGAGACACTAACTACCCATGGGGCCACCACTTTGTAGCTCACGGAATGCACACGACTTATTGTTTGGTGGCCACGAGATAATAATTGATTACCAAGGTTCCCATCGGGACCCCCCGCGACAAAGATGACAATGGTCTCTTGTCACTCACTCTACGGTGTAATGGCGAGGACATGTAATATAAGTTGACCATGCACAACATGCTTTTGCTCGCTGAAGCCCAGACCGGAAATCAAATCTGAATATTTCCAAGTAAAACAGCCGGGTATTAGATAGTTAAGGACGTAGTAAAAAAGAACAGAATTCTGGTGATGCTTACATTCAAAATAACGGAGTACAATGTGCCATTGTTGAGAAGATAGCATATGACACTACTGAGTGGATAAATGTATTTATATTGGAGAGAACAAGCCCAAATGAGACAGTCGATTAAGAAAACTAATTAAAAACCGTGCGCCTGTCACTGCCACATCCTGAGTGTACCCTTACTGCCCACACCCCCCCCCCACAGCCCGGGGACGCATGCCCCGCCCCCAGGATACATCTGTAGCCTAATGACAATCTGTCACATGTCACAGACTCTGGAGGGACCGCACTCATGATCATTCCAGTCATCAAAGTACCCTGGAGGGACCGCACTCATGGTCATTCCAGTCGTCGAAGTACCCTGGAGGGACCGCACTCATGGTCATTCCAGTCGTCGAAGTACCCTGGAGGGACCGCACTCATGGTCATTCCAGTCATCAAAGTACCCTGGAGGGACCGCACTCATGATCATTCCAGTCATCAAAGTACCCTGGAGGGACCGCACTCATGATCATTCCAGTCATCAAAGTACCCTGGAGGGACCGCACTCATGGTCATTCCAGTCGTCGAAGTACCCTGGAGGGACCGCACTCATGATCATTCCAGTCATCAAAGTACCCTGGAGGGACCGCACTCATGGTCATTCCAGTCGTCGAAGTACCCTGGAGGGACCGCACTCATGGTCATTCCAGTCGTCGAAGTACCCTGGAGGGACCGCACTCATGGTCATTCCAGTCATCGAAGTACCCTGGAGGGACCGCACTCATGGTCATTCCAGTCATCAAAGTATCCTGGAGGGACCGCACTCATGGTCATTCCAGTCATCGAAGTACCCTGGAGGGACCACACTCATGATCATTCCAGTCGTCGAAGTACCCTGGAGGGACCGCACTCATGGTCATTCCAGTCATCAAAGTACCCTCCTGGAGGGACCGCAC
>OY759272.1:48519454-48540365 GCA_963662155.1 Lamellibrachia columna
ATAGATTTAGGTTGAGGAAATATTACAATAATTACGTTTCTTGATGCATACACGGAATAATACGCACGCACGCACGCACGCACGCACGCACGCACGCACGCACGCACGCACGCACGCACGCACGCACGCATACCGTCAAACACTCCATGGCTTTTTTACTGTAGCTGTAGTAGTCGTCACCGTCAGTAGTTGTCGTCACCGTCAGTAGTAGTCGTCACCGTCAGTAGTAGTCGTCACCGTCAGTAGTAGTCGTCGCCGTTAGTAGTAGTCGTCACCGTCAGTAGTAGTCGTCACCGTTAGTAGTAGTCGTTACTGTCAGTAGTAGTCGTCACCGTTAGTAGTAGTCATCACCGTTAGTAGTAGTCGTCACCGTCAGTAGTTGTCGTCACCGTCAGTAGTAGTCGTCAGTAGTAGTCGTCGCCGTTAGTAGTAGTCGTTACCGTTAGTAGTAGTCGTCACCGTCAGTAGTAGTCGTCACCGTCAGTAGTTGTCGTCACCGTCAATAGTTGTCGTCACCGTCAGTAGTAGTCGTCGCCGTTAGTAGTAGTCGTTACCGTCAGAAAGTGTGTAAAACGGGAATTTGGCAAACTAATAAATCATCCAATGAAACACGTTGTATCTTACCTTCAAAGGAATAGACCAATGGGTCTGTCTTTTACTGTTTACGTCGATCTCTGTGAGTACCAAGTTTATGTGAGCGCATTAGTATAGTCAGCTCAGTGTGAGCGATATAAGGGGATTTTATTCATTAATTACGCTGCGTTTGGCGGATATTGTTGACAAAGTTCAATTCCATATATGTATATGTGTGGATCCATCGGACGATCATAAAACATGCTTCACGAAGTTGAACTGCCTATGACGTCACGGCTACTGTACCAACACCGTCCACTGCTTGTGGCAGTACAGGCCCTATGTATTATTGAGCATTAGTATAGTAGCAAGAAAACGGCATTGTGTGACGGATGCTTCAAGCCACACAAACACAACTATGTATGACTAAGTGTTTATTCTATATGTCTATCGTCGATAACAGTCGTCTCAATTGTGCTTCTCATATACCTTAAGACCGACATTAAGCCAAATGCCTTTTACAACTTAGATAATTGGGAGGACGGAGATTCTTCTGCTGAAATAACGGAAGGAGGATGTAGGATAACAATACGGACATTTATAAGTGAAGTGCTCAAGATGGCCATTCCACACAATCTGTAGTAACTTTTTATCGGAAATGTGTAATTAGTTATTAAAAAGAAAGAGCTTTTTTAAAGAAGAAGAAGAAGTTGGAGACACGACCAAATTGGCAGAAAAGAAGGAGATATCCATCCCAAGGCCGGACACTCGATACCTGTGCGCTTAACGCTTTTAGGAATATATGTGGACAATTGAATGTAAGGCGCTGAATGTTGCGTGCTGTAGCCACTCGTAGCGACTGTGTGTTGTCCACAGAATCCTCACGACGTTCGTGTGGTGATCTAACCGGAGCAGATGGCTGTCGTTTTGTGTTACGTAATATGTCTTCCTTTGAACGTAGATAAAAAGAATCGGTGACGTTTGGTTTTGCACCAAGACTGCTGCGTTGAAACAGCACGTTAGACGCGCCTGGGAGCTTTTTGAAACTGGGGCTTAATAGTAAACACGTTATAGTGGCCATGTCTGGCAGCCATGCGTGTTAAGGAAGTATACAAGTGAGGTTGCGTTGTTGGCTTGTGCCTACGTGAGATGTGGCCGTACGTCGTGGGACAGCAAAGAACGCGCTGTTCCTGGGATTTGTCGCCCGGTTGTGGCGCCGACTCAAATCACTGGGTGAAACCAAGAAATCGTCGTGAAAAACACCAGTGGTGTATTTACGGGCATGCACTTCGGCTGTGTGTTCGGTGGTAATAGGTCTATCCCGGGTGAATATCACATACAAGTCACACAGCCGTTTCTCCCTTAACGTGATCCTAAATACGTCACCGCGCGCCATTGCATGACTTCTAGACCGTCGTATCAAACACAACCCGTACCTGACTCTACCCGCCGCCTTCCATGCCTTGTCACGGGGGAACATTGACAGGGCTTTGACGAAGCAAGATAATTCTACAATGTCTACAATAAGGAGAGACGATATACACTGATGGAATATTCAAGTTATCATTGTTAAAGATGCAATTAAACCTTCAGACAGACAGTCCAGAATCGGGTTGTTCACTGCAACCCTAGAGCTTCGTTATAAATCTTGGGTCTTAAAGCAAGCAACGTAATAAAATTACCTTATTATAGCACACACGCGTTATCGTAAACATCGAAAGTAACAGTACCAATACCTTTTAATAATACATTAGGCGACTTTTAGTAGTGCTTCAAAATAACGTGGTTTATCCGTCAATAATATATTACTTTAACCTGTCGACCGTGTGTCTACTTGGTAATACAATATGACTGTTATATGTCTACGGATGACTGTTATATGCCTACGGATGTCGACCTTGAATAGATAGATAACAGTCCAATTATATATTTTTTAATGTGGTTTATTAAAACATATTTGGGAGGCCAATATGTTTGAAAAGATATAATACAGCTTATTCTATATAACATGATTTTACAGTAAATGTTCACACCCGATACGGTATTGTCTAGCCGACGCATCTAATATCGCACCAGCCACACTAGATGTTTCAGTTTAGTCCTACACAACTGCTGTCATGTCCATGTTAGTGCATGTACAGCATAGCGTGCCTGGAGCATAGTTGTTATAACGCATAGCACTGTCATGAAATGCGATATAACAACGCATACATATTATAAATGTGTGTGTGTATATATATATATATATATATATATATATATATATATATATATATATATATATATATATATATATAAAGTAATAACATTCACGTCATTATAAACGTCTTTGTGTCCTGCGTCGTCTACTACGTCGTCTATAATACGTCATCTACTACGTCGTCTACTAATCATCTACTACGTCATCTACTACGTCATCTATTACGTCATCTACTACGTCGTCTACTACGACGCCAAGTACAAAAAACGTGCAGTTATATACAAACACTATTCTTCCCTTCGCTGTTTTTGTTATACGTGATGTTACTTTTAATGAAAAGTAATTCATACAAAATACTAGTGAGCTTAGCGTCTCTTTTTCCACATTTACGTGTACAGCGTACACAATTTCGCGAAATCAAGTGACCTGTTTTCTGACAACATGATTGGTTGTTTACCACCGTTTTAGCAATTGAACAGGACACTATGCCGTAACCACACTAACCAGTTGCCTCATTAGTTCATGCATCACTTGGCAGCATCAGGCCAGCAAATTGTGTATTGAGAAACGAAATACATTTATTATGAAAAAGGCCTAAAACAATGTGTTTTAACAAAAACAAAGACAAGCCGATTGTAAGAGGAGATCAAGTAGAAGTCTTAAGATATTGAATGTTTCTGAAAATATTTATACAGGAATTTTTTCTGACTTAAGAAAGAAGAAGAAGAAAAGAAAGAAAGAATAACCAACGTACACCAGGGAACGTACACCAGGGAACGTACACCAGGGAACGTTTGTAAAGGAGCAGAGGAGATTAGCTATAAGAACGTACTCTTTGTCACAGAGAACGATAAATGAATGAAACAAACTATCTACTTACGGTGTAAGCGCTAGCATCGTGAATATATTTTAAAACAAAACTGACAAATATCTCAGAGGGGCGGGTTACACAGAGATGAAACATTTTTGGACTTTCAATAAGTCAATGGCTTCCTTGTCCACTTGCCATCTGGCTCTTTTACTTTGGATAGCAATCTTGTTAAGTTCTTTTAATATCTTGTTAGATCTTGTAAAATATTGTTAAATCCGTCCAAATATGTTTAACTATTGCTATCTTATTAAATCTTGTATTGGTGGAAAATAGTCAGTAACTTATTTATGACAAATATGCGGCAAACCATCTATATGCATTCCAATGAATGCCTGCTACAACGGTACATGTACACGGTACACGTACACGGTACACGTACTCGGCACATGGTACACGAACACGGTACACGTACACGTACACGGTACATGGTATACGGTACACGGTACACGTACACGGTACACGTACACGGCACATGGTACACGAACACGGTACACGGTACACGGTACACGTACACGGTACACGGTACACGGTACACGTACACGGTACACGGTACACGGTACACGGTACACTGTACATGGTACATGGTACACGTACATGGTACATGGTACATGGTACATGGTACATGGTACACGGTACACGGTACACGGTACACGTATTACAACTAATTATATATTGCATTACAAGTACGAATTATTGTTCAGTTACTCGTTAAATCGTGGGATTGTAGTAGCACACGACTTAAATCCTTAAAGGAAAACATTAAAACGAAAATAGCAGAACAACATATGGAATATGTTGATTAGTGTTGTATACGTACATGTGTCGGCAACATATGGAATATGTTGATTAGTGTTGTATTCGTACATGTGTCGGCAACATATGGAATATGTTGATTAGTGTTGTATACGTACATGTGTCGGCAACATATGGAATATGTTGATTAGTGTTGTATACGTACATGTGTCGGCAACATATGGAATATGTTGATTAGTGTTGTATACGTACATGTGTCGGCAACATATGGAATATGTTGATTAGTGTTGTATACGTACATGTGTCTGCAACATAAGTACTTCCACTGAGCTATTTCTAAATTGGATAAATACAAAGGTTTTTTTTTACAAAAGCTACGCAAGTCGTAAGGTGGACTCAAAAAAAGCAATTGACATATCAACATTACCAGACCAATGTTAAATAAAGTTATTCGTTTTAAAACCCAACGATAATGGTTTTGGGGAAGAATAGTCTCACCCTTAAATCAAATATGCAATTAAAAACATATGAAACAAATGGATTTACCACGCGATGATAACGAATATACATATTCGAAACATGAATGTCCATTTTTTTCGCTATATTAAATCCACTCGTTGGAAGCTAGTGCTGACATGCCTGGTTTTGTATTAGTGATTTAATTTTTGGCTCAAACGCAAGGTTACATGTAACTTTAATGTTATTTGATGGTTGCACCATAAGATATAGACACGTACATGCACGCATTTACTGCACGCATTCTCGAATGCAAGCGCATACACAACGAGATATGATGTACACAACGCCTCCATACGTTTTACCAGTGCTTGCAAACGCAAAGCCTACTTTGTATATTACCAGTGCACAATAAAAAGCAATTCGTAATGTTTATTCTAGAAACAACACGCCATTTCTTCGAGTGAAAAATGTAAACACAACATTTTAGATAGGTGCTTACTGGAATAAACATTTTAATAAATCTGCCAGGTTGTATTAATATTATACTCTAATAAACGTACCAATAATAATAGTAACAATAATGTAATTAAAATGACAATTTGTTTCATGAAACATTATTATCAGAAACATTTTATATCATAAAGTGCAACAATTTATTTTGGATTTCAAAAACTCTTTTAAATTTGAAGAAATCTGGAAGTAAATCATCACCATTCACCATTCTTTTTTTCAGCCGTTTACATTTTACTTTACAAAATATAAATATTGCTCCATGTAACTTGTTTAAATATAACAACTGGACATCGTTTGATATTTTAACGAAATGTTTCAAACTCGTAAGACAAAATATCTACATATTCTGAGTCCACTAAATGATAATGTTTATATAATGTTTAAAACTTTAACATGCAGAATTAAATTCGCAAGGAACCCCTACAAAAGTTTAACCTGGAATCGCAAATTTAATCAGAAGGAACGTCATTGTGGAATACCACATCCATCCTCTGCGTTGATTTATTCACATCGAATAACTTGCACCTACCTACGCTGTTGATGCATGTGTTACACAGTGGACACAAATGTGTCAATTAACTGATGAAAGGGTTTAATATTTTAAAGTAAATACACTATTAACATAATGTTTTCTTGTGCACAATGCACCCTTAAGCGATAATGTGATATATATATATATACATATATATATATATATATATATATATATATATATATATATATATATATATATATATATATATATATATATATATATATATATATATATATATATATATATATATATATATTGGGATCAATGGTGCGGAAAATGTAGTGCATTCACAAACGAGTGATATTGTGCTAACAGCTACGTCATAGCATTGATACATTACGATTCTCGCAAAATATAAATATTGCTCCATGTAACTTGTTTAAATATAACAACTGGACATCGTTTGGTATTTTAACGAAATGTTTAGCACGGCAATACATAGGAATACCTAGAAACTATTATTGTTTATGAGATGAGTTTATAATGAAATGATAATATATATATATATATATATATATATATATATATATATATATATATATATATATATATATATATATATATATATATATATATATATATATATATGTGTATATATATATATATATATATATATATATATATATATATATATATGTATATATATATATATATATATATATATGTATATATATGTATATATATATATATATATATATATATATATATATATATATATATATATGTATATATATGTATATATATATATATATATATATATATGTATATATATATATATATATATATATGTATATATATATATATATATGTATATATATATATATATATATAAATATATATATATATATATATATGTATGTATATATATATATATATATATATATATATATATATATATAAATATATATATATATATATATATATATATATATATATATATATATATATTTATATATATATATATATATATATATATATATATATATATATATATTAACTTAAGAAATTAGCTTATTTCATAAACTTAGTAAATACTTAAAATAAAACGTTGACAATGTTTTTTCTCGAACCTAAGGTTTTTAGCTGTGGATGACACGTGACGATTACCCTAAATAAAATGTATTTCTAGTTTTGTGTCTTAATGTTATATATAATATATGTTGTGAATTGTTACTGTAAGTGCTTAATAATTATCTTAACTGTTTAATGCGTGTATTTAACAAGACACATTATTCACATGCACACATATGTAATTATTTAATTAATGATACTGATATATTTGGAATTCCAATATATTTCGTTACCTTTCTTTCAATATTCTCAGCTTGTATCAGGTATTTTAACATATTTATGCAGTGTATGAGAAAATAAATATTTAGTGTGGGGTTTCGTCGATAATTTCGTTATAACTTCGTTAATTATCGGTGTTTAATGTTTATTACATTTCTACTACCCTTCATTTACCAACACCTCAGGCTAAGACACGTGTGCCCGCAATTTCACATTGTTTTAATTGATGGGTCTAGTAAGCGTATTACATGCCAAATATAACGTTGGAAACTGTAAATATTTAAAAATGGAATATGGCTACATTAGGCATGCGAATATACTTACCGTGAAGCAACGCATTCTGGAAAGCCAGACATCACGTGTTGCTGCGTTCGTTAACCTGATTGGTCGAGCGACGGTGTCGCGATTTCATTGGTCAACATAAATTTGTCTGGTCGAATCTTTCTTTCTTTCGCCGGCCTCTTTGGAGCGAGATTCTTCATATACCGGTACGTGTTTTAACGCATTCTTTTAATGATTTTCGCATTAATTTCTTATCATGTTATCGTTTTCTAGTTAGCTTATTATATTTACCAAAGCCAGTAGCGTTTTTACGCGGCAGTGTGCTCATTAAAAGGAGGTGGATGCGTTTGTTAAATGTTCGCCTGCAAGTCGTTGGCCATGATCCTGGCTCGAGCCGGCGAGTCTGAACGTCGACCTAGCCAGACAGACTGCACGAGGGAGGCCATTAACAAGAGACAAATAACTACAAACAATGCATGCAATGAAACATCGCATCTGACAGCAATGTCGCTTTGTTATTTCTCACAGTGCAGCTGCATTTGTTCAGTATCACCGTTCAATTAATTGAGACCAGGGGAGGTTACTGGTACGGCAACGTCTCGTCGCTGTTCCATCAGAAGCGCACCAGACTCGATTTGATTAACGTTCGTGGCATGCGCAGTTATTTCTGTTTCATTCGAGTATTTCAGTTCGCTTTGGCTCTTGGGTTTGGTCTTAATATTGTTGCAATTTGTCATGGCTGAAAATGTAGCGTATGCCAGAATATCCCAGCTACATGTTCTACCACAAACTGTTGCAATTGTTCCCAAACCATGCACAAAGTATATTCTGATATAATGCAATGTAAGCGAACTTATACGCAAATACGTCTATGTATACGTCAAAATATCAGTGAAGAACTACACCACGTGTTTTCGTTTCAAATAAAATAGCATACTATTTTCGGTGTAAATAATGGTGCGTTGGCAGTGTGCCTCATTAGTCAAGGGAAATACCACAGTATTCACTCAATAATAGCTCTATGTAATCACAAATGTAATTATAATTTTGCATGAGTATCTCATATGCACTTACATTTTAGAAGAGCATTAGAAGAGGTTACTTTAAATTAGCATGCTAGTAAGAAATTTGCTCAACGTTTTAAGCAATTCAAGCTATTTGAAATGCTTTTATCGACGTACATTTACTACATTAAATGTCCAGTTTGTTTGTTAATTTTATATGCCAATATGCATTCGGAGCGCTATGGTTTGATTGAGGATATTTTCAGTATCATACATCTCGCTTTAAGAACTTAAACGTGCCCTCGTGTATCTGTACATAATACAATAACGTAATGTTTGACGACAATACAGTATCTGTACATAATACAATAACGTAATGTTTGACGACAATACAGTATATGTATGGGGACGTCCGTAGGCTTTGGTCCAGAGCCGGGCAACACATTCAAATTTCGACCAGAAATCTTTCCACTTACCAAAATGTCTACTTCCAATGAACAATAATGATATAATTGTATATCATTAATTAACAAATATACTAAATTATCTAATTAACACAAATAGTAAACAATCTACTCGCCATAAAAGACCTAAATTTTACAAACATCCAGATCCGGGGGGCATGTGCCCCTCTTGCCCCCCTCCTCCGGACGCCCATGTATATGTATACACGCCACTTTGGACGAAGCTTGGTAACTGGCACAACAATGTCTGTAGCATCGGTTTTTTTTCTAATGCTTATGTATTGCAATAGTTCTGTACTGTATTAAAATCATTAGTGACAGTTATGTGTATAGTACACTTTTCCAGTAGGACTGACTTTGGTAGCTATATATTGCATATAAATGTCTCAAGATGGTTATACATTAATTATTCAAACTCGTAAGACAAAATATCTACATATTCTGAGTCCACTAAATGATAATGTTTATATAATGTTTAAAACTTTAACATGCAGAATTAAATTCGCAAGGAACCCCTACAAAAGTTTAACCTGGAATCGCAAATTTAATCAGAAGGAACGTCATTGTGGAATACCACATCCATCCTCTGCGTTGATTTATTCACATCGAATAACTTGCACCTACCTACGCTGTTGATGCATGTGTTACACAGTGGACACAAATGTGTCAATTAACTGATTTATATAAAAGGTACCATGAAAGGGTTTAATATTTTAAAGTAAATACACTATTAACATAATGTTTTCTTGTGCACAATGCACCCTAAGCGATAATGTGATATAGTCGTGCAAGTAGAATTATGATGACTCAATATAGTAATAATGTATAATTATTGCTCTGCATAAACCAACCAAAATTATAATATTAAAAATATATATGGTATCTGCAGGAAATACGATACATACCAACTGGAAAGCATTGTCCCTTCAATGGCATTCGTATACCCCATCACAACCGTGGCTCTGCCTAGTGGCCCTACACGATTTATCTGCCTAGTGGCCCTACACGATTTATCTGCCTAGTGGCCCTACACGATTTATCTGCCTAGTGGCCCTACACGATTTATCTGCCTAGTGGCCCTACACGATTTATCTGCCTAGTGGCCCTACACGATTTATCTGCCTAGTGGCCCTACACGATTTATCTGCCTAGTTGCCCTACACGATTTATCTGCCTAGTTGCCCTACACGATTTACACGGATTCTACTTTTTACGATATGGCCCTAAATGTATTCCCTGGTATGCGTCCTTACACGCTTGGCTGCTATTTTCATGTATGATGCTTTTCTATTCAATGTTGTGAAGTGATAGTGGGTTCGTTTAGACGTGCCGTACTATAGTGTGATTATTGTGAAGTGATAGTGGGTTCGTTTAGACGTGCCGTGTGATTGTTATGGGTTCAGCCGCGTCCACGTATGAAATCAACGATGTCACCGCCCAGGGTCGCTGCTTATGTTTATGTTTCTCCAGTGTCACCCCATCTACATTCGCTGTCAGAACATTCTTATTTTTAACAAGAGTTTGTTGCATTACGCTCTAAGCATTGTTATGTAAAGTTTCGGGTCTATACTATGGAAAAAAAACAGAGTGGGTGCACATTTCTTCCCTGCAACTTCAACTAAATATATTTCCTAAATACCTGTGTCCACCCGTCGCATAGCAAATCCATCGACTTAGAGATCGCACTATTTTTGCACAAATGTATTTCTGCTATAAATTGCTCTGTCTGACTCCCATACAATGATGCACAGAGATTGACCTTTCATACACACATAAAATATATCGGTCTATGTTGTTCTATGTGTAGAAATTTGTGCCTTTTTCTCTCATTTTAAGTGTGGTTTCTGGATGTGGCCCCAGTGGAGATTAACTAAAATGATTTTGCATCATAATGTCCTCCTGTATATATAGTTAAGACGTTAACACAGTAAAAACAGTCTTGGTGTGTTGAACTGACATGTGTCCGTTCGAAGTCGACTCTGTCGTCATGTGGCATGCTCCCCCTTTGGCTTAAGTGTTATATTTGCTCCCCCTTTGACTTAGGTGTTAGACTTGCTCCCCCTTTGACTTAAGTGTTAGACTTGCTCCCCCTTTGGCTTAGGTGTTAGACTTGCTCCCCCTTTGACTTAAGTGTTAGACTTGCTCCCCCTTTGGCTTAGGTGTTAGACTTGCTCCTCCTTTGATTTAAGTGTTAGACTTGCTCCTCCTTTGACTTAGGTGTTAGACTTGCTCCACCTTTGACTTAGGTGTTAGACTTGCTCCCCCTTTGATTTAAGTGTTAGACTTGCTCCACCTTTGACTTAGGTGTTAGACTTGCTCCCCTTTGATTTAAGTGTTAGACTTGCTCTTCCTTTGATTTAAGTGTTAGACTTGCGCCACCTTTGACTTAAGTGTTAGACTTGCTCCCCCTTTGGCTTAGGTGTTAGACTTGCTCCCCCTTTGACTTAGGTGTTAGACTTGCTCCCCCTTTGACTTAGGTGTTAGACTTGCTCCCCCTTTGACTTAAGTGTTAGACTTGCTCCCCCTTTGACTTAAGTGTTATACTTGCTCCCCCTTTGACTTAAGTGTTAGACTTGCTCCTCATTTGACTTAAATGTGAGACATATTTCGTATATAACCTGTTGCGCCACTATACCTGTTAGCATGACAAACTATATAATGGATGAATAAGCTTGCGCCCCCCCCCCCCCGGCCATTTGCGAGATCGCAGATACGCCACCGGTCATGTCGATGACTGTTCAATGTACAAGTTTATCTTGTAAGTTTGTCTTGTAAGTTTACCTTGTAAGTTTACCTTGTAAGTTTATCTTGTAAGTTTACCTTGTAAGTTTACCTTGTAAGTTTACCTTGTAAGTTTAACTTGTAAGTTTACCTTGTAAGTTTGATTCACGCGGTCATATATGTTGGAGCTCAGAATACTTCCCTCTTTGGCTGACAGTTATGTTGGTAATAACATATAATAGGTTTTCACGCGACCAAGTAAGACCTGTTAATATATCATGATGTAACATTTACATAGTAATTATTCTGCTTTGCCTCGCAGCCAAATTTAGTTTACCATGTGAGTAGTGTCGGTGGCTAATTTAATTTAAGTTAATTGTGCGAATACATATTCAATTATTAACCTCTGGCATCATTGTCCAACTGTAATAACCACTCAATTGTGAGAAAATGATCCAAACATGACATATGTTATTCACGTTTGGGAAATGTACATGCATGTCTACACACAGGACACGGGAGTAATGATGGGGAAGGGGAGTAATGATGGGGAAGGATGTACAACGAGGAGATAACATACTAGGTACAACCATCAAAGAAAAGGAGTTACAGATAGAGCTGAGATAAAATGTAATATCTGTGTGGAATTGCGGCTTCAAATGGTAATCAAACCATCGGTTTATTTAGTAAATATATAACATGCAAGGAGATTGTGTTAATTATACCATCGTACAAATTAATGGTTAGGCCTAATTTAGAATATTGCGTACATTATCGAGGTGAGATCGTAAGAAGGACATACATCAGGTAGTAATACATCAGGTAGTAATACATCAGGTAGTAATACATCAGGTAGTAATAATACAAAGAAAAGCAACTGTAAAACTGATTCCGTGAGAGAATTTAGTTATGAAAAAACGCCTGATTGTGTGTGGTTTAGCAATGACTAGGAGCTTAAGGAGAGACTTAATGGAAGTATTACATCAGGTAGAAATAATACAATGCCTGATTGTGTGTGGTTTAACAATGACTAGGAGCTTAAGAAGAGACCTAATGGAAGTATTACATCAGGTAGAAATAATACGACGCCTGATTGTGTGTGGTTTAACAATGACTAGGAGCTTAAGGAAAGACCTAATGGAAGTATTACATCAGGTAGAAATAACACGACGCCTGATTGTGTGTGGTTTAACAATGACTAGGAGCTTAAGGAGATACCTAATGGAAGTATTACATCAGGTAGAAATAATACAATGCCTGATTGTGTGTGGTTTAACAATGACTAGGAGCTTAAGAAGAGACCTAATGGAAGTATTACATCAGGTAGAAATAACACGACGCCTGATTGTGTGTGGTTTAACAATGACTAGGAGCTTAAGGAGATACCTAATGGAAGTATTACATCAGGTAGAAATAACACGACGCCTGATTGTGTGTGGTTTAACAATGACTAGGAGCTTAAGGAGATACCTAATGGAAGTATTACATCAGGTAGAAATAATACAATGCCTGATTGTGTGTGGTTTAACAATGACTAGGAGCTTAAGAAGAGACCTAATGGAAGTATTACATCAGGTAGAAATAATACGACGCCTGATTGTGTGTGGTTTAACAATGACTAGGAGCTTAAGGAAAGACCTAATGGAAGTATTACATCAGGTAGAAATAATACGACGCCTGATTGTGTGTGGTTTAACAATGACTAGGAGCTTAAGGAGATACCTAATGGAAGTATTACATCAGGTAGAAATAATACAATGCCTGATTGTGTGTGGCTTAACAATGACTAGGAGCTTAAGGAGAGACCTAATGGAAGTATTACATCAGGTAGAAATAATACGACGCCTGATTGTGTGTGGTTTAACAATGACTAGGAGCTTAAGGAAAGACCTAATGGAAGTATTACATCAGGTAGAAATAATACGACGCCTGATTGTGTGTGGTTTAACAATGACTAGGAGCTTAAGGAAAGACCTAATGGAAGTATTAAAATATGGAATGGAAGTATTGATCAAATATGTTTTTCAAACTTAAGGAATGAAGTAGAACTATATAGAGCGTTAATAAAACAGTGTATATATTGGATATGAGAACGTATACTGATTCTCGCGAAGGACGATACGCGAAGGGAACAACTTATCTTAATGATTGTGTAAATGCTAATAGGGTCAATATGTTTTAAAACATTGACCGATATCTGACACATGGTCGGGCCGTACATAGGTGAACTATTGTTGCACTGTCGATAAGCAGCCAAGAAGACTCTTGTTAAGAGCACAAGTACAATGTGACAGTGGAGGCATGTCCCACTTACCCAGTGGAGGCATGTCCCACTTACCCAGTGGAGGCATGTCCCACTTACCCAGTGGAGGCATGTCCCACTTAAAGCCACTGCGTTCTTGCGTGCGCTGAGATAGAGATTGTTTTTATCATAAAAGCATGTTATATGGCATAAACTATGTCTGTTCTAGCATCTTGACCGCTCAAAGATGTTTTAATGAACCACTGTGTGTTAATATAATTTGACCGTTATTTGATTAATTTTAATGTTTCGACCCGAATATCATGTTTACATACCATGCTGAACAGCAAGGTCGATATTCATAAACAGATAACGGTCGAATTATAAAAAAATATTATGGTTCATTCAAACACATTTGGGAGAACAAGATGTTAAAATATAAATAAGCCTCTGTAGTTTATACTATAAAACATGATTTGACAATAACAACGATCAGACTATGTACCTTTAAGGTACAAACCTGATGTCAGGTCAAGGAATAGTGTTCAGTCAAAACGAGCGTTAAATAACATTATGTACCTTTAAGGTACAAACCTGATGTCAGGTCAAGGAATAGTGTTCAGTCAAAACGAGCATTAAGTAACATTCAACTGCAACTGTTTACATGTCAACACCACCCTTCTTACAAGCGATTAGAGCTATTAAATGAATGATATTTACTTTGATGCGAATTTTATATCCATCAGCTTGCGTCGAAATCTTTCTCAGGTACACCTGTATTTGAATAAGATGCAAAAGTATTCATATTGTCTAATGCAATAATGATTCCTGCCACCTAGTAGGGGGAAAAACTATAGATGAGGCAATTGGACTCCCTAAAAGGTATCCATACTACATATTAATAAACATGCTAAAACACAATTCAATAACAATTCAAAATTCATCATGTTTATCTACTACGATATGTGTGATTGGTATATTGGAATTATGTGAGAAACATGAATCATATTTGGCACTTCAACATAATCTTAAATACTCATATATATGCAGCGTACGTACGTTTCAAATTGTCCCGCAAGTTCAGATAAATATAGCATTTAAAATAAAATAAAGTATTATGATATAAATGTACGCTATACATTTAAATTTCCAAGATTTGTAAATGGAACCCTGTCAAATGAAACAAGGGACCATTTTCCAATGCAAAATTTTATTCTGGGGATTCACAGTCAGTCGTTGAAAAACGTACATCTTTCACACACCTGCTTGGCATGATGAATACCATGGATTTAAAATATTATGAAGTTTTAGAATAAGTACTTAATAAGTACTGACAATAGGATGCATTATTCTTGTGATGTTATATATTTAGTGTGTTATTAAGTTTCACAATGAGCGCATATGATGCAAAAACATTGAGGTAAATTACTGTTTATGACCATTCACATGCACTGTTACATTGATTGTGACCCTTCACGTGCACTGTTACATTGATTGTGACACTTCACGTGCACT
The DNA here is from genome assembly GCA_963662155.1 of Lamellibrachia columna. Taxonomy (NCBI): domain Eukaryota; kingdom Metazoa; phylum Annelida; class Polychaeta; order Sabellida; family Siboglinidae; genus Lamellibrachia; species Lamellibrachia columna. Next base: position 48,534,877 of record OY759272.1, read on the forward strand.
GTTACATTGATTGTGACCCTTCACGTGCACTGTTACATTGATTGTGACCCTTCACGTGCACTGTTACAATGATTGTGACCCTTCATGTGCACTGTTACATTGATTGTGACCCTTCACGTGCACTGTTACATTGATTGTGACCCTTCACGTGCACTGTTACATTGATTGTGACCCTTCATGTGCACTGTTACATTGATTGTGACCCTTCACGTGCACTGTTACATTGATTGTGACCCTTCACGTGCACTGTTACATTGATTGTGCATTTCTGTTTCATGATTTACACCACAGAGTACATTTTGTCCTATATAAAATATGTCAATGATCTTTAAATTGATTATTTCGTTACAATGAAAACCAACGCGGTCCATTTATCACGATGAAAGAGGTCAATTCTTCAGAGTGGAATATGGACCGGGGGTCATTTTTACCACGGCGGTCCATTGTCAACCTTACACCGGATGTACTGTCAAGCAGAATCTTCATTCCGTTAACAAGCTGAGGTGACAACTGGTGTGATTCGGACTCTATTTATATGTCCGACACTAGCAAAGACAACATTCTGGGACCTGTCAAACATTCTGAAGAATTTAAATATAACAGTGCAAACGAGGATGGGAGAGCTCGTGTGCTACGCGTGGTCTACATTGATACACTCAAGTAAAACCTAGACAATAAATAAACGCATGTACGATAGATTATAGCAGCGACACAAGTATGGTTCCTTGGAAGAATACAAGACAAGTCTTGGCCAATACACATTACAAATTGAAGAGGTTTTACGAAGAGCAACAAAGACAATTACTGGAGACGATAGGAAGAAGATTTCTATGACATAGACTATATTGAGAAACAGTCGTATTGAAAAATAATGTTATTCAAGGAAAAATCAAAGGACAAAAGATAGTCAAAGGCAATAAATAACATACATTAGGGATTCCAATACATTAATAGTGTAAACATACGGCTTGAAAAACCAGCCAATGACATCTATAGCTGCTGACAACTGCACATGGTAAACTGCGTGGAGGATGAAGGTCGTGAACGTCACCAGATACGGCACACACAGAAGAAGACGAAGAATAACGGAATCCTAAGGCTAAGTTCAGTTTCTGAACGTGGTTTGTGTTCATCAGAATTTTTTTCCAGAATCAAACGCTATTAAAGGTGCTTAATCACTTCGATTTTTTGCTAGTCTCACCTCAAAGTAATCTTGCGAAAAACCAAATCTATACCTAGTATCCACTGCAACGTGCTGGCTTGTTTGTGCAACTTTTGTATGTAGTTTTTGTTGTTGAAATTATCAGACAAACTATTAAATTAGTTAATATTTGTTCAAGCGAAAATCGAAATGCTGAAAAATCACGATTTGTTTCCTTGGTGAAATTTCATAACTTTGTCATGTGATCTGCGTCCATGATCAGCACTGACCCACACAGTGCTTACCATTTCGGATATCCACTATCCTTACCAGATCTAACGACTGAAGTCATTTCATTCGATGATTTGTACAAATATGGGCATTTTTATTAAATCGACTGTGATTGTTACATAAACTATTCACACACTACATATTTGGACACCAGTAAACAGGATTTGCGATAGGTTAAATCAGTTGAGGAAGCAGTTTTAATTAACATGTAGTAATACAAATATAACATTTGTTTGCAAAGAAATGTGACTATAAACTACTAAAAGTTTACAAATAAAATTATTCACACCTATGCATACGTGTAGAATAGTTTTATTCATTAACAAGATTTAACACAATTGCGATCCAAGGCAAAGGCCCAGATGTCAAGTGGACAAGAAAGCCATTGGCTTATCGAGAATCCAACATTTTTCATTTATTTGTGACCCACCCTCCTGAGATATGTGTCAACCTTGTCTTTAAACATACTCACGTTGCAAGCATTTACACAATCCGTAGACAGTTTGTTCCATTCATTTATTGTGGCAACAGTATGTGCTTTCAAAAAGGATATACAATCCAAAATTAATGATGAAAATAAATTGTATATTCATTTTACGTTAGAAGAAGATAATTAGTCAATATTCGTTTGTAAAGATGCATGACATTTATCTAAAGATATTTATCATTTTGCTCCTAGTATAGCTATTGATCATTTTATAGTTAAAGTCAAATGTGACGTCTGCAATCGCTTTCATTGAAACAAGAAAAGAGATGGCGGGGAAAGTGCAACAAGAAAATATTAATTTAATTGTGTAGAAATGTTAACAATCTGGGCTTTTACTTGATTAACGCTATATGATGCTCTGTTATATGTTGTGAAGTTATCTTTTCGGTGTACCGTCTTAACATAGGCATTGCTTGATTGCTACGCAGTATTGCTTATAAACTTTTAATAAAAACCTCTGTGATAATGGTGCACAGTTGATTGAGCTACGGCCGAATTACTTGACCAGTATTTTCTTTAGAATAACCAATTTCAACAAAGCATTATATTTAGCGACTTTAACTACTGCAACTATTGCATTCTATTTTCTTCTTAAGCGGGTCTTTATGAGGCTTCAGCGATGCAACAGGTCTTTATGATCACGTGCCAGATAATGAGTGTGTGTGTGTGTGTGTGTGTGTGTGTGTGCGTGCGTGCGTGCGTGCGTGCGTGCGTGCGTGCGTAGTGTACTAATGTATGTGTACAATATAGTCTACTTTGTCTATCTATCCACTCGATAATTCCATCAAGCTCCGAAGATGTCTACTATCTGTGTATGTTAATTCAGCCACCCTGTTTCTCCCATGCACCCTCCTTCCCTCCCTCCCTCCCTCCCTCCCTCCCTCTTTCCACCTCTTATTTCATTTACATTTATCAATAAAATATAATGATATTTCAGATTAGGCAACATATTAGTAGACCGTGTTTCACAGTACGGACACTTTGTCGTCTGAATAGGCTTTCCGTAACTCCACAAAAGCTCTAAAATAAAGTAATCGAATATGTCTGAGATATCCACGTGGCGTATCACTGTGCCGCGTGTGCGCATGCGCAGAGTACAGAAAGTCGCGTGTAAGGCGCGCGAGTTTCGATATAGGCGAAGATGAAAGACTCGACTATTTCGCAACCACAGCGGCGGCCATCAGACGCCACCACAGCGGCGGCCATCAGACGCAGGCACGCTGAGATATGCGATTGTATGCACTCCTCGCCCCACAACGCCAAGTCACACGGCAGATCGCTATCGCCTTCATGACACCTAGTCATTGTTACTGAATATCGGCGCTTTCAATATGATCACTTACACGACAGTCGAGACGTGGTGTAATCTCATTCAGCGATCGGCGTTAGGTTACACAGCTCAGTCTGGTGTAACCTAACACCCCACTGTCTCGCCGACATTTCTTTTTTAATTGCATCTGCACTCAAGTGGGTCATGCACGGATTACAAAAGGTATGCCGCACCATCGCGCCAAACAAACAGTGTTCGTAATGTTTAGTGTAATGTTCAAACTGTCGGTGTACGGTTAAAGGAGACCGGGGATATATAGTTGCAACACGGGTAAGTTGGTTAAGGGAGACCGGGGATATATAGTTGCAACACGGGTAAGTTGGTTAAGGGAGACCGGGGATATATAGTTGCAACACGGGTAAGTTGGTTAAGGGAGACCGGGGATATATAGTTGCAACACGGTTAAGTTGTATCAAACGTTATACTTTTAACTTTTCTTGCCCCATATAGACTACTGCTCTGACTATAATGTCCATATTAACTCTACAAAAGAGAGTTGTGAGAATTTTTTGTGGACAAAGTCTCGTGACCATACAAGTATCTTATTTATTAATCTTAAATTTACTAAATGTTTCGATCTAATTTAATACAAAACATCTATATTGATGTACAAAATGAAATATAAACTATTTCCTATAGCATACAAAGATTATTCTATTCTAATGAAGATAGTTTGCACACAAGGCAAAGGAACAAATTCAGAAGTTCGTGCTGCACTAAGGGCCCCACGCTTCTCTATCGCTGGTGTTAAGCTTTCAAATGGCCCACGTATTGCACTAAGAAATTGTAAAAATATTTTCGCTTTCCAAAAAATGCACAAAACATCTATTCTTGATAGATATAAAAGGGATATTTTATTCTGACGTGTATTAATATGTTTACTGTATTAGCTTTTGGAATATTTATGCATTAATTATATGTGTTTTAGCAATATGATGCAAGGGATTGCACTATGACTAACTAAAAGAGGAATAACATAATATATATATATATATATATATATATATATATATATATATATATATATATATATATATATATATATATATATATATATATATATATATATATATATATATATATATATATATATATATATATATATATATATATATATATACATATATATATATATATATATATATATATATATATATATATATATATATATATATATATATGTATATATACAATATATATATATATATATATATATATATATATATATATATATATATATATATATATATATATATATATATATATATATATATGTACACATATAACAAATCAATGCAGTAGGGGAGAGTACACATAAGTTTATATAAGTTTATATAAGTTTATATATATATATATATATATATATTTATATATATATATATATATATATATATATATGTATATATATATATATATATGTATATATATATATATGTATATATATACATATATATATATATGTATATATGTATATATATATGTATATATATATATATATATATATATATATATATATATATATATATATATATATATATATATATATATATATATATATATATATATATATATATATATGTATATGTACACATATAACAAATCAATGCAGTAGGGGAGAGTACACATAAGTTTACAAATCAATGCAGTAGGGGAGAGTACACATAAGTTTACAAATCAATGCAGTAGGGGAGAGTACACATATAACAAATCAATGCAGTAGGGGAGAGTACACATAAGTTTACAAATCAATGCAGTAGGGGAGAGTACACATAAGTTTACAAATCAATGCAGTAGGGGAGAGTACACATATAACAAATCAATGCAGTAGGGGAGAGTACACATAAGTTTACGCTTCAATTATCTCCGTTTCCGAAGCAAGATTATAGCACAAAATAATTGCAACTATTCACATTTTATATGCATGGTTTAAATGAGTATTTTATATAAATGTTTTGCATTAGCAATGTATGTATATACACTGCATATATGTAATGTTGGAAATAAGAGTATATTATATTATATAAACGCCCTGTACACAAAACTACAAATGCAAATTATTTTGCAAGGCAGCAGCATGTTCATCAATGGTTCTAAGTCTGTCACATATGATATTACGAGGATCCATTGAAAAGGTGCTATTTTGAAGTATAAACGATAATATGGTAAACATTCAATATGCCTACTTGTCAAGGGTTTGTGTGTACATGACGTATCCTATGCTGTTCTTCATTTGGTGGTTC
>OY759272.1:48540565-48550565 GCA_963662155.1 Lamellibrachia columna
CATGAAAGAATAACATTATAGACGAAGGACCAAGAAGACGTGGAAAAGGATGTGAACGAGAATGAAACAGATACTGTTGAATTGCACAAAAGGGTTGAACCAGACGTTAATGCTGACCGTTTCTAGTGCACCAGAACTGTTATCATTCCCAGCCAGTAATTAGTAATTAGATTGTTGTGATCACATTGGAATCTCGTATGATGTCAAGAAAGATTCAACTAAGAGGCACATACGTACGAAACAGTAACCTGAGTTAGGAGAACCCATTCATATTTTCTTAGATGATAAGGGACAGTTGCTGGTCCCAGACAGTGCTACATTGCTGGATACTGTTTAGAAAAATCAGATTTTAATAAGAATAAAAAATTGGAATACAAAATCTTCTAATGTCAACACGATCACTGATCAGACATCGTCACATATCATATTATAGATCCTGAAAACAAGAATCCAAAACAAAAATGTATATGCTGATTCAGTCATTCAATCAGGGCATAATTTATACAGTGACATGCGGCCAGCAGAAACCTCCCACACACCTGCTGCTGCCCTGTAATATTAAAACACATATTGGCAATGTTAAAATAATCCAGAAACTGAGAAGACTTGGACACGGGGTGCCGTACTCATAGGTGGAAGAAAATGATACTGCTGATGTGTACAGCTAGCAACTACTGATGTATACAGCTAGCAACTACTGATGTGTACAGCTAGCAACTACTGATGTGTACAGATAGCAACTACTGATGTGTACAGCTAGCAACTACTGATGTGTACAGCTAGCAACTACTGATGTGTACAGCTAGCAACTACTGATGTGTACAGCTAGCAACTACTGATGTGTACAGCTAGCAACTACTGATGTGTACAGCTAGCAACTACTGATGTGTACAGCTAGCATCTACTGATGTGTACAGCTAGCAACTACTGATGTGTACAGCTAGCAACTACTGATGTACACAGCTAGCAACTACTGATGTGTACAACTAGCAACTACTGTCAATCGTGAATCAGTAAGTGCCTCTTCTAGCCACCATTCAACCTAATGCGTTTACAAATCTAGTCTGGGACAACACAGACAGACTGGAAGAGACTCGTAGTGGCAGAAGTACTTATTCTTAGGAGTACTGGCCAGTATTCTACACAAGACAAGACTACATCCCTCCAACGTTACTCCACAAGCAACAAGAAACAGAAGCAAATAGCAGTTTCCACAAAGAGTTTCAAGTATGTTGCAGCTGAAGCCGGTCGTCCACAGCTTCTCGCAATCAATGCTACTGACGTACATGAAACCAAGGAAACCGCAGAACGTGCCACAAATAAGAAATAAATTTGAGTACTTGCAAAGCAAGTAGATAAATAAGAAAATATCAAACTGGACTGGATTCAACATCAGTACAAGAAACGCGCGTAACCATCCCATAATATGTTACTAGTTATCTCTCTGTCATCAATGCACCAGCACGGTGTTGTTTTGTGTTGTAACTAGTTATCTCTCTGTCATCAATGCACCAGCACGGTGTTGTTTTGTGTTGTAACTAGTTATCTCTCTGTCATCAATGCACCAGTACGGTGTTGTTTTGTGTTGTAATTAGTTATCTCTCTGTCATCGATGCACCAGCACGGTGTTGTTTTGTGTTGTAATTAGTTATCTCTCTGTCATCAATGCACCAGCACGGTGTTGTTTTGTGTTGTAATTAGTTATCTCTCTGTCATCAATGCACCAGCACGGTGTTGTTTTGTGTTGTAATTAGTTATCTCTCTGTCATCGATGCACCAGCACGGTGTTGTTTTGTGTTGTAATTAGTTATCTCTCTGTCATCGATGCACCAGCACGGAGTTGTTTTGTGTTGTAATTAGTTATCTCTCTGTCATCAATGCACCAGCACGGTGTTATAATTAGTTAAGTTGTTTGACATACTGAGCCAGCCTATGTTTGCAGTCAGGTATTGTTGCAGAAGGCTCGTTAGTGGGGTTTTGGTGGCAAGATGTATAACTGTGCTGTCAGTGTTCATAGAACAATTACACCAATAAAGGACTACTGAATCTAGCATCGACAGAGTGCATAATTTGGGTACAAAAAAACCCTCAGGAGGAGATGTCAGAGATCAGCTCATTTTGAACCATGTTGAACACACATGTGGGTACTTCAGTTCAGTGTTTACCAGAGAGGATATTAGGTCATTACCAGTTCCAGATGCTAAATTTCAGGTTAAGTCGGAGTTAGAAAGGTTAATTAAAGGCCATATGGTGGACTTCCTTGTTAGGCATAAATTATTAAATCCTTCTCAACATGGATTATTAAAAAAAAGGTCATGCTTAATAAATGTTATTTTTTTGGAAGAAATAAATGGATAGATGAGGGATCACCAGTAGATAGTATCTACTTAGATTTTCAGAAAGCTTTCGACAAAGTGACGCATCAAAAGATAACTACTTAAATGAAAAGCCCAAGGTATCGGGGATGGCATAATCGACTGGGTATGCAAATATTGATAGAAATATTTTTTTCTCACTCAAGAAAGATAGTAGAACTAGAGGACATGAGGCTATATTCGTAAAGGATCAGTGTAGATTGGATATCAGGAAGTACTCTTTCTCACAGAGGACAATAACTTAATGGAACAAATTATCTACATATTGTGTAACTGTTAGCAGCGTGAATGTGTTTAAAAACAAGGTTGACACATATCTCAAGAGGGCGGGTTACACATAGGTGAACAATGTTGGACTCTCGGTAGGACAATGGCTTCCTTGTCAACTTGCCATCTGGGCCTTTGCCTTGGATGGCAATCTTGTTAAATCTTGTTAAGCAAGATTAAATACTTGTACCAACAAAACTGTAACGGCACAGCCCAGCTTTAGCAGAGTTGAGGAACAATCGGCAGGACTTCTTGGAACACCTTCGCCATGGCAAATGAGAACTGTCGGCTTTGTTGATGTCTTCCATGTACATGGTAGAATATGTACTGCTTGGCCTTGTATGGGGGGGGGGACTGGAAATTGTATGTCAATGACTTTGCGTATAGCAAGCTGAATTGTGCCACATGCATGCCAGACTACTATGCACAAATAACCAAATTTCGAGAGGAGCGTGATGGTAGACTTCCAGGTTGTCGAATGCTGCACTGGCCTTGAGGAGGTGCGTGTTGGTATACTTCCAGGTTGTCGAATGCTGCACTGGCCTTGAGGAGGTGCGTGTTGGTAGACTTCCAGGTTGTCGAATGCTGCACTGGCCTTGAGGAGGTGCGTGTTGGTAGACTTCCAGGTTGTCGAATGCTGCACTGGCCTTGAGGAGGTGCGTGTTGGTAGACTTCCAGGTTGTCGAATGCTGCACTGGCCTTGAGGAGGTGCGTGTTGGTAGACTTCCAGGTTGTCGAATGCTGCACTGGCCTTGAGGAGGTGCGTGTTGTTGTTTGATTTGTCCAATGTGAAGCAAAGGATTACAGCAATTCTACTTCTACACCCGTCTACCATAGTCTAGTGTATAGTTCTGTCATCACCACCACATTACCAGAGTATAAAAGCAAGTTATAAATAGTGGTGTTGATAAACATTTATTTTAAATATAAAAAGTCAATATTAATTGACTGATGTGGACTTCTCAATGATTCCAAAATCCTGAAACATAAGCACTAATTAGCTCCTCAAGCGATGATAACGCGAAATACATGAGCAAAAAGGATTTCAAGTTCATAGCATGTAGATTACTGATATAATAGAAACATTTTGGGCCTACCATAAAATAATTTTTAATGTCAAAGCGTTGATCTTAATACAATTACCTCCAAGAAAACTGTGCATAGTGTGCATAGGTAATGACAGACATAGTGTGCATAGGTAATGACAGACATAGTGTGCATAGGTAATGACATACATAGTGTGCATAGGTAATGACAGACATAGTGTGCATAGGTAATGACAGACATAGTGTGCAAGGTAATGACAGACATAGTGTGCATAGGTAATGACAGACATAGTGTGCAAGGTAATGACAGACATAGTGTGCATAGGTAATGACAGACATAGTGTGCATAGGTAATGACAGACATAGTGTGCATAGGTAATGACATACATAGTGTGCATAGGTAATGACAGACATAGTGTGCATAGGTAATGACAGACATAGTGTGCAAGGTAATGACAGACATAGTGTGCAAGGTAATGACAGACATAGTGTGCATAGGTAATGACAGACATAGTGTGCATAGGTAATGACAGACATAGTGTGCAAGGTAATGACAGACATAGTGTGCAAGGTAATGACAGACATAGTGTGCATAGGTAATGACAGACATAGTGTGCAAGGTAATGACAGACATAGTGTGCATAGGTAATGACAGACACAGTGTGCAAGGTAATGACAGACATAGTGTGCATAGGTAATGACAGACATAGTGTGCATAGGTAATGACAGACATAGTGTGCATAGGTAATGACAGACATAGTGTGCAAGGTAATGACAGACATAGTGTGCAAGGTAATGACAGACATAGTGTGCATAGGTAATGACAGACATAGTGTGCATAGGTAATGACAGACATAGTGTGCAAGGTAATGACAGACATAGTGTGCATAGGTAATGACAGACATAGTGTGCAAGGTAATGACAGACATAGTGTGCAAGGTAATGACAGACATAGTGTGCAAGGTAATGACAGACATAGTGTGCATAGGTAATGACAGACATAGTGTGCAAGGTAATGACAGACATAGTGTGCAAGGTAATGACAGACATAGTGTGCAAGGTAATGACAGACATAGTGTGCAAGGTAATTACAGACATAGTGTGCAAGGTAATGACAGACATAGTGTGCATAGGTAATGACAGACATAGTGTGCAAGGTAATGACAGACTTAGTGTGCAAGGTAATGACAGACATAGTGTGCATAGGTAATGACAGACATAGTGTGCAAGGTAATGACAGACATAGTGTGCAAGGTAATGACAGACATAGTGTGCATAGGTAATGACAGACATAGTGTGCAAGGTAATGACAGACATAGTGTGCATAGGTAATGACAGACATAGTGTGCATAGGTAATGACAGACATAGTGTGCATAGGTAATGACAGACATAGTGTGCATAGGTAATGACAGACATAGTGTGCATAGGTAATGACAGACATAGTGTGCAAGGTAATGACAGACATAGTGTGCAAGGTAATGACAGACATAGTGTGCAAGGTAATGACAGACATAGTGTGCATAGGTAATGACAGACATAGTGTGCAAAGTAATGACAGACATAGTGTGCATAGGTAATGACAGACATAGTGTGCATAGGTAATGACAGACATAGTGTGCAAGGTAATGACAGACATAGTGTGCAAGGTAATGACAGACATAGTGTGCAAGGTAATGACAGACATAGTGTGCATAGGTAATGACAGACATAGTGTGCATAGGTAATGACAGACATAGTGTGCATAGGTAATGACAGACATAGTGTGCAAGGTAATGACAGACATAGTGTGCAAGGTAATGACAGACATAGTGTGCAAGGTAATGACAGACATAGTGTGCATAGGTAATGACAGACATAGTGTGCATAGGTAATGACAGACATAGTGTGCAAGGTAATGACAGACATAGTGTGCATAGGTAATGACAGACATAGTGTGCAAGGTAATGACATACATAGTGTGCAAGGTAATGACAGACATAGTGTGCAAGGTAATGACAGACATAGTGTGCATAGGTAATGACATACATAGTGTGCATAGGTAATGACAGACATAGTGTGCAAAGTAATGACAGACATAGTGTGCAAGGTAATGACAGACATAGTGTGCAAGGTAATGACAGACATAGTGTGCATAGGTAATGACATACATAGTGTGCATAGGTAATGACAGACATAGTGTGCATAGGTAATGACAGACATAGTGTGCAAGGTAATGACAGACGTAGTGTGCAAGGTAATGACAGACATAGTGTGCATAGGTAATGACAGACATAGTGTGCATAGGTAATGACAGACATAGTGTGCAAGGTAATGACAGACATAGTGTGCAAGGTAATGACAGACATAGTGTGCATAGGTAATGACAGACATAGTGTGCAAGGTAATGACAGACATAGTGTGCAAGGTAATGACAGACATAGTGTGCAAGGTAATGACAGACATAGTGTGCAAGGTAATGACAGACATAGTGTGCAAGGTAATGACAGACATAGTGTGCAAGGTAATGACAGACATCCAGTCAACATTCTGGTGCAACAATACTGAGCACAACTGAGGTTGTTAGTTTGAGGAATTGCGTTTTATAATGTGATAGAATCGTTTTTATTAAGACCATAATGTTCAAGGAATTCAAATATTATTGGTATGTCTGTTAAAGATAATCCTTCGCCCATATTGCCCCCTACTTTTACCATCTTTTTAATAACGTTTTTTATAATGGTTTTGTATAGTTACCCCCATGTGTGATTACACATTGAAAGCTGTGAGTGTTATTTCCTACATTTCTCCAGGGATGTAATCATTGTAGCATTCATCCCCCAAGAATGTACAGGTGGCCAAAATAATCATTGTAGCATTCATCCCCCAAGAATGTACAGGTGGCCAAAATAATCATTGTAGCATTCATCCCCCAAGAATGTACAGGTGGCCAAAATGCTTGTTCCTGGTCGATGGCCTGAATCAGGTTTGTTTGGACGACGTTTGAGGTGTGCAAACCTTCACATTTTCAAACATAGATCGTGCGAATTAATCTTGCGAAATGCTTCATTGCGAGAGCGCGTTCAAATATTATTTTGCCATACACATTTTTCCTAATGATTTTTCAAATTCTGCTAATGAATTTTCAAATGCTGCTAATGAATGTTCAGTTGCGCACACCCCTGAATGTTCAGTTGCGCACACCCCTGAATGACCGAGGAACCTCTTCCCTGGTGGCATTCTCGAGAACGACATTTAATTTGACGAATGATTTGGCAATTTATGTTATTCGAATTTTAATTCTGTATGCAGCCTTGAATGGCGTTCATTGTGTTTAGAAATGGTTCATATATCCTGTAGAAGTTGCTATAGAATATATGTATTACTTAATGTATTAATGTTCACATATTTAATGTATTAATACGCAAGTATTATTTAGTGAATGGAATGTGATCAAACAATTCAAAATACAAATTGTATGTTGGTATTTAAGCTAAAACTATGACGTATTTGGACTCACTGTTGCAGTATATGTAAATGTTATTTCTAAATTTGATTTCAAGTATTCTATGAGAGGTACTCTATATATGCAGTGCACATAAAAAGTCTTCAGACTGACAATTTTATTAGATATATGTTATACTAACTTTAATGTTATTTGCAAATACATTGGACAGTAGTCATACAAGCCTACAATCACTGCACATTACATTGTATTCACTTGCATTAATCTTGCTGTGCATAATATATTATGATGTTTTTGGCTTAAGGAAACCGAATTATATTGATTTATTGCACCGTTCGGTCGTCAGCACAGGACCGAGGATCTCTAGGATTATTTGTTTATTGCTCCGTACGGTCGTCAGCACAGGACAGAGGATCTCTAGGATTATTTGTTTATTGCTCCGTACGGTCGTCAGCACAGGACAGAGGATCTCTAGGATTATTTGTTTAATGCTCCGTACGGTCGTCAGCACAGGACAGAGGATCTCTGGGATTATTTGTTTAATGCTCCGTACGGTCGTCAGCACAGGACCGAGGATCTCTAGGATTATTTGTTTAATGCTCCGTACGGTCGTCAGCACAGGACCGAGGATCTCTGGGATTATTTGTTTAATGCTCCGTACGGTCGTCAGCACAGGACCGAGGATCTCTAGGATTATTTGTTTAATGCTCCGTACGGTCGTCAGCACAGGACAGAGGATCTCTGGGATTATTTGTTTAATGCTCCGTACGGTCGTCAGCACAGGACCGAGGATCTCTAGGATTATTTGTTTAATGCTCCGTACGGTCGTCAGCACAGGACCGAGGATCTCTAGGATTATTTGTTTAATGCTCCGTACGGTCGTCAGCACAGGACCGAGGATCTCTAGGATTATTTGTTTAATGCTCCGTACGGTCGTCAGCACAGGACAGAGGATCTCTAGGATTATTTGTTTAATCAGTGACTTGAGGGGTATTATAAATCCGTCCAACTGTACGCATCTGCAGCAAAAATAAAGTTCTATGCTATTCTAATACAGGGGAAAACAATTGTCTTCCAATTATCTTCAATAGCCATCATCCAAGATTTCTTCAATAGCCATCATCCAAGATGTCTTCAATAGCCATCTTCCAAGATGTCTTCAATAGCCACCATCCAAGATGTCTACAATAGCCATCTTCCAAAATGTTCGAGAGCCAGCGACGGTCAACGGAGTGTGTGTGTATTTGTGGCGCCATCTGGCGAATGCACATTATGCACAGAACAAAAACCGGTTCTCTCCATCACTCTTTAAGAGATTGAACCATTCATTAAATTAGATGACCATATATTATATGGCATCATTGCCCAACTTTCGTCACCCAGCCCTAAATTATTAATGCAAATTAGTGCCGATAAAGAAGAATTGTTTTTTTTAATGTATTGTCCCCTCTGTAGATGCCATCTTATTTTTATGTTTCAATTCTTGATGCTGCAACATCCAACATTACTTCTTCTTCTTCTTCTTCTTCTTCCTCTTCTTGAGTGTAGATGCTATGTAATTATTTTTTTCACATTTGATGCTTCTACGTTACAACGTATCATTCATGTGGCGAACCAGGTGTGTTAAAACTGGAGTCCCGCCAGCTCAGGGACCTGGAGTCCCGCCAGCTCAGGGACCTGGAGTCCCGCCAGCTCAGGGACCTGGAGTCCCGCCAGCTCAGGGACCTGGAGTCCAGCCATCTCAGGGACCTGGAGTCCAGCCAGCTCAGGGACCTGGAGTCCCACCAGCTCAGGGACCTGTAGTCCCGCCAGCTCAGGGACCTGGAGTCCAGCCATCTCAGGGACCTGGAGTCCCACCAGCTCAGGGACCTGTAGTCCCGCCAGCTCAGGGACCTGGAGTCCAGCCAGCTCAGGGACCTGGAGTCCCACCAGCTCAGGGACCTGTAGTCCCGCCAGCTCAGGGACCTGTAGTCCAGCCAGCTCAGGGACCTATAGTCCAGCCAGCTCAGGGACCTGGAGTCCCACCAGCTCAGGGATCTGGAGTCCAGCCAGCTCAGGGACCTGGAGTCCCACCAGCTCAGGGACCTGTAGTCCCGCCAGCTCAGGGACCTGGAGTCCAGCCATCTCAGGGACCTGGAGTCCCGCCAGCTCAGGGACCTGGAGTCCAGCCAGCTCAGGGACCTGGAGTCCCACCAGCTCAGGGACCTGGAGTCCAGCCAGCTCAGGGACCTGGAGTCCCACCAGCTCAGGGACCTGGAGTCCAGCCATCTCAGGGATCTGGAGTCCAGCCATCTCAGGGACCTGGAGTCCCACCAGCTCAGGGACCTGTAGTCCCGCCAGCTCAGGGACCTGGAGTCCAGCCAGCTCAGGGACCTGGAGTCCCACCAGCTCAGGGACCTGTAGTCCCGCCAGCTCAGGGACCTGGAGTCCCACCAGCTCAGGGACCTGTAGTCCCGCCAGCTCAGGGACCTGGAGTCCAGCCAGCTCAGGGACCTGGAGTCCCACCAGCTCAGGGACCTGGAGTCCCACCAGCTCAGGGACCTGGAGTCCCGCCAGCTCAGGGACCTGGAGTCCCACCAGCTCAGGGACCTGGAGTCCCGCCAGCTCAGGGACCTGGAGTCCAGCCAGCTCAGGGACCTGGAGTCCCACCAGCTCAGGGACCTGTAGTCCCGCCAGCTCAGGGACCTGGAGTCCCACCAGCTCAGGGACCTGTAGTCCCGCCAGCTCAGGGACCTGGAGTCCAGCCAGCTCAGGGACCTGGAGTCCCACCAGCTCAGGGACCTGGAGTCCCACCAGCTCAGGGACCTGGAGTCCCGCCAGCTCAGGGACCTGGAGTCCCACCAGCTCAGGGACCTGGAGTCCCACCAGC
>OY759272.1:48555565-48590565 GCA_963662155.1 Lamellibrachia columna
AAGCTGGAGAGCACCAGTAGATGGCGTTTTAGAATAGTTGGGTGGAGCAACCTGGAGAGCACCAGTAGATGGCGTTTTAGAATAGTTGGGTGGAGCAAGCTGGAGAGCACCAGTAGATGACGTTTTAATATAGTTGGGTGGAGCAAGCTGGAGAGCACCAGTAGATGGCGTTTTAGTATAGTTGGGTGGAGCAAGCTGGAGAGCACCAGTAGATGACGTTTTAGTATAGTTGGGTGGAGCAAGCTGGAGAGCACCAGTAGATGGCGTTTTAGTATAGTTGGGTGGAGCAAGCTGGAGAGCACCAGTAGATGGCGTTTTAGAATAGTTGGGTGGAGCAAGCTGGAGAGCACCAGTAGATGACGTTTTAGTATAGTTGGGTGGAGCAAGCTGGAGAGCACCAGTAGATGACGTTTTAGTATAGTTGGGTGGAGCAAGCTGGAGAGCACCAGTAGATGACGTTTTAGTATAGTTGGGTGGAGCAAGCTGGAGAGCACCAGTAGATGACGTTTTAGTATAGTTGGGTGGAGCAAGCTGGAGAGCACCAGTAGATGACGTTTTAGTATAGTTGGGTGGAGCAAGCTGGAGAGCACCAGTAGATGACGTTTTAGTATAGTTGGGTGGAGCAAGCTGGAGAGCACCAGTAGATGGCGTTTTAGTATAGTTGGGTGGAGCAAGCTGGAGAGCACCAGTAGATGGCGTTTTAGAATAGTTGGGTGGAGCAAGCTGGAGAGCACCAGTAGATGACGTTTTAGTATAGTTGGGTGGAGCAAGCTGGAGAGCACCAGTAGATGGCGTTTTAGTATAGTTGGGTGGAGCAAGCTGGAGAGCACCAGTAGATGACGTTTTAGTATAGTTGGGTGGAGCAAGCTGGAGAGCACCAGTAGATGACGTTTTAGTATAGTTGGGTGGAGCAAGCTGGAGAGCACCAGTAGATGACGTTTTAGTATAGTTGGGTGGAGCAAGCTGGAGAGCACCAGTAGATGACGTTTTAGTATAGTTGGGTGGAGCAAGCTGGAGAGCACCAGTAGATGACGTTTTAGTATAGTTGGGTGGAGCAAGCTGGAGAGCACCAGTAGATGGCGTTTTAGTATAGTTGGGTGGAGCAAGCTGGAGAGCACCAGTAGATGGCGTTTTAGTATAGTTGGGTGGAGCAAGCTGGAGAGCACCAGTAGATGACGTTTTAGTATAGTTGGGTGGAGCAAGCTGGAGAGCACCAGTAGATGACGTTTTAGTATAGTTGGGTGGAGCAAGCTGGAGAGCACCAGTAGATGGCGTTTTATTATAGTTGGGTGGAGCAAGCTGGAGAGCCCCAGTAGATGACGTTTTAGTATAGTTGGGTGGAGCAAGCTGGAGAGCACCAGTAGATGACGTTTTAGTATAGTTGGGTGGAGCAAGCTGGAGAGCACCAGTAGATGACGTTTTAGTATAGTTGGGTGGAGCAAGCTGGAGAGCACCAGTAGATGACGTTTTAGTATAGTTGGGTGGAGCAAGCTGGAGAGCACCAGTAGATGGCGTTTTAGTATAGTTGGGTGGAGCAAGCTGGAGAGCACCAGTAGATGACGTTTTAGTATAGTTGGGTGGAGCAAGCTGGAGAGCACCAGTAGATGACGTTTTAGTATAGTTGGGTGGAGCAAGCTGGAGAGCACCAGTAGATGACGTTTTAGTATAGTTGGGTGGAGCAAGCTGGAGAGCACCAGTAGATGACGTTTTAGTATAGTTGGGTGGAGCAAGCTGGAGAGCACCAGTAGATGGCGTTTTAGTATAGTTGGGTGGAGCAAGCTGGAGAGCACCAGTAGATGACGTTTTAGTATAGTTGGGTGGAGCAAGCTGGAGAGCACCAGTAGATGACGTTTTAGTATAGTTGGGTGGAGCAAGCTGGAGAGCACCAGTAGATGGCGTTTTAGTATAGTTGGGTGGAGCAAGCTGGAGAGCACCAGTAGATGACGTTTTAGTATAGTTGGGTGGAGCAAGTTGGAGAGCACCAGTAGATGACGTTTTAGTATAGTTGGGTGGAGCAAGCTGGAGAGCACCAGTAGATGACGTTTTAGTATAGTTGGGTGGAGCAAGCTGGAGAGTACCAGTAGATGACGTTTTAGTATAGTTGGGTGGAGCAAGCTGGAGAGCACCAGTAGATGACGTTTTAGTATAGTTGGGTGGAGCAAGCTGGAGAGCACCAGTAGATGACGTTTTAGTATAGTTGGGTGGAGCAAGCTGGAGAGCACCAGTAGATGGCGTTTTAGTATAGTTGGGTGGAGCAAGCTGGAGAGCACCAGTAGATGACGTTTTAGTATAGTTGGGTGGAGCAAGCTGGAGAGCCCCAGTAGCCGGAACTAGAAAGGCAGTTCTATGAAGGCACATTTTAAAGCACGTTCCCGTCTGTGCCCTGAAGCCTTGTCTGAGGTCCACAGTTTCCTTGCTCAGACACCTTCTGTAATTTCACGACCAAATGAAAAATAACCCGTCGTTGACGCTAAGCCAGGCGGACATCCTTATGACGATACTCCGAGTCAGTCCCAACGGCGCCGCCTGTGCCTAGATCGGCTGGTGTTATATCAAACGATGAGCAATTTGACCGTCAGCAAGGTATTTGAATCACGAAAACGTATAACCGTTTTCCTACGTCATGGTTGGACCCAGGATTTGGCTTTAGATGTGCAACAGTACAACTAGGTTGCCAGTGGTCAGTACAGTGCCGTGGTCACTGCAAACGCAACGAAAATCTGCGAGCTTGTTAATCGACAAATTATAGGACGCGTTTTCACATGACGTGACTTTTTGCGTAGCAACCAGGTCCCTCAAGTTACAAACCAGGTCCGTCAAGTTACAAACCAGGTCCGTCAAGTTACAAACATGGCCGCCGCTGACGGACATTCTGTCGTATTTTTCCTTGAATTTCTGACCTAAGCATTTGTCTTTGCAACAAAAACAAACGGTAATCCTGTTTCAACGAGAACAGTATGCGAGAAAGGTTGATATGTTTCAACAAAAATCAAGCACAGAACTACAGGCCAGTCAGTCTAACCAGAACTACAGGCCAGTCAGTCTAACCAGAACTACAGGCCAGTCAGTCTAACCAGAACTACAGGCCAGTCAGTCTAACCAGAACTACAGGCCAGTCAGTCTAACCAGAACTACAGGCCAGTCAGTCTAACCAGAACTACAGGCCAGTCAGTCTAACCAGAACTACAGGCCAGTCAGTCTAACCAGAACTACAGGCCAGTCAGTCTAACCAGAACTACAGGCCAGTCAGTCTAACCAGAACTACAGGCCAGTCAGTCTAACCAGCGTAGCAGGAGAAATATTAGAGCAAATAATCAGAGACAATGTCACTGAACACATGAAAGATAATGACCTGTTGAGTGACAAACAATTTGGTTTTATTAAGGGTCGCTCCACAGTTCTCCAACTACTAAAAGTACTTGACTCCTGGACCGAGACACTAGAAAATGGTGGATGCATAGATGTAGTTTACTGTGACTTTATGAAAGCGTTTGACAAGGTTCCACATCGTCGACTTATAGGGAAACTCCAGAGCTATGGAATCAAGGGAAAATTCTAGACTGGGTTGCAGCTATGCTGTCCCACAGAAGTCAACGCGTTAGAGTTAACAACTCATTCTCATCTTGGCAGGAGGTCACCAGTGGTATACCACAAGGATCAGTGATTGGCCCTACGCTATTTGTGATTTTTATGAATGATTTACCAGAAGTTATTAAGAGCTCTGAGCTATTCCTATTCGCAGACGATATGAAGCTCTTCCATGCAATCTACACTGAAGAGGACTGCACAAGTTTGCAACAAGATATAATCCTTGCAGAACAATGGACAAACACATCACTCTTAAAATTTCACCCAAATAAATGCAGCCACACGAGAATCGGACTATCAAGCATAAGAAACGACAGATACACACTGGGACCTGAACACATAACAATTACAAGCACAGACAAGGTGAAAGATATCGGAGTCACTTTCGATTCATCGCTTAACTTTGAGGCACATATGTCAGAAAACAATAAATAAAGCCAATTCGCTTATGGGGATAATTCGCCGAACTTTCGATCACATGGATGAGCAGTGTTTTTGTACAATTTTTAAGTCTCTTATCCGCCCACATATCGAATATACTAATCAAATATTGTCTCCACACCTAAAGAAGCATATCACATCTCTTGAAAATGTTCAACGTAGAGCAACCAAATTAATTTCTGGTTTTAAAGACATTGAGTATAAAGAACGTCTACGGAAGCTGAAATTACCAACTTTAGCATACAGTCGCTTCAGAGGAGACATGATTCAACTATATAAAATCATAACAGAGAAATATGATGCAGCTCTCTCATCCAATTTTGTGACATTGAGGGTCAATGAATTAGATACGAGAGGGCACCACCTAAAAATATTTAAAGAAAGATGTCGATTAAACATAAAAAAACTCATTTATACACCGATACACAGATGTATGGAACAGCCTCCCACAGTCTGTGGTAGGGGCTCCATCGGTACAGTCCTTTGAGAGGAAAATAGACAAGTTGTGGCAAAATCATCCAATCAAATCAGATTACACTGCCCCACCCCTATCCTGGAAACCGTCAGATGCATGCGTTCAATCTGAACTGACGATAAACGCGAGAGCTGGCATAAGAGGCACTACAGCCTAATAGCCAGAAGAAGACTTGTAAGAACTTGTAAGAATGAGAACAGTATGCGAGAAAGGTTGATCTGTTTAAAGGAGAACAGTATGCGAGAAAGGTTGATCTGTTTCAATGAGAACAGTATGTGAGAAAGGTTGATCTGTTTCAATGAGAACAGTATGCGAGAAAGGTTGATCTGTTTAAAGGAGAACAGTATGCGAGAAAGTTGATCTGTTTAAAGGAGAACAGTATGCGAGAAAGGTTGATCTGTTTCAATGAGAACAGTATGTGAGAAAGGTTGATCTGTTTCAATGAGAACAGTATGCGAGAAAGGTTGATCTGTTTAAAGGAGAACAGTATGCGAGAAAGTTGATCTGTTTAAAGGAGAACAGTATGCGAGAAAGGTTGATCTGTTTCAATGAGAACAGTATGGGAGAAAGGTTGATATGTTTAAAGGAGAACAGTATGCGAGAAAGGTTGATCTGTTTCAATGAGAACAGTATGCGAGAAAGGTTGATCTGTTTCAATGAGAACAGTATGCGAGAAAGGTTGATCTGTTTAAAGGAGAACAGTATGCGAGAAAGTTGATCTGTTTAAAGGAGAACAGTATGCGAGAAAGGTTGATCTGTTTCAATGAGAACAGTATGTGAGAAAGGTTGATATGTTTAAAGGAGAACAGTATGCGAGAAAGTTGATCTGTTTAAAGGAGAACAGTATGCGAGAAAGGTTGATCTGTTTCAATGAGAACAGTATGTGAGAAAGGTTGATATGTTTAAAGGAGAACAGTATGCGAGAAAGGTTGATCTGTTTCAATGAGAACAGTATGTGAGAAAGGTTGATATGTTTAAAGGAGAACAGTATGCGAGAAAGGTTGATCTGTTTCAATGAGAACAGTATGCGAGAAAGGTTGATCTGTTTCAATGAGAACAGTATGCGAGAAAGGTTGATCTGTTTCAATGAGAACAGTATGCGAGAAAGGTTGATCTGTTTCAATGAGAACAGTATGCGAGAAAGGTTGATCTGTTTAAAGGAGAACAGTATGCGAGAAAGGTTGATCTGTTTCAATGAGAACAGTATGCGAGAAAGGTTGATCTGTTTAAAGGAGAACAGTATGTGAGAAAGGTTGATCTGTTTCAATGAGAACAGTATGCGAGAAAGGTTGATCTGTTTAAAGGAGAACAGTATGCGAGAAAGGTTGATCTGTTTCAATGAGAACAGTATGCGAGAAAGGTTGATCTGTTTAAAGGAGAACAGTATGCGAGAAAGGTTGATCTGTTTCAATGAGAACAGTATGCGAGAAAGGTTGATCTGTTTAAAGGAGAACAGTATGCGAGAAAGGTTGATCTGTTTCAATGAGAACAGTATGCGAGAAAGGTTGATCTGTTTCAATGAGAACAGTATGGGAGAAAGGTTGATCTGTTTCAATGAGAACAGTATGCGAGAAAGGTTGATCTGTTTCAATGAGAACAGTATGCGAGAAAGGTTGATCTGTTTCAATGAGAACAGTATGTGAGAAAGGTTGATCTGTTTCAATGAGAACAGTATGTGAGAAAGGTTGATCTGTTTCAATGAGAACAGTATGTGAGAAAGGTTGATTGGTTTCAATGAGAACAGTATGTGAGAAAGGTTGATCTGTTTCAATGAGAACAGTATGCGAGAAAGGTTGATCTGTTTCAATGAGAACAGTATGTGAAAAAGGTTGATCTGTTTCAATGAGAACAGTATGCGAGAAAGGTTGCTCTGTTTAAATGAGAACAGTATGTGAGAAAGGTTGATCTGTTTCAATGAGAACAGTATGTGAGAAAGGTTGATCTGTTTCAATGAGAACAGTATGCGAGAAAGGTTGATCTGTTTCAATGAGAACAGTATGCGAGAAAGGTTGATCTGTTTCAATGAGCACAGTATGCGAGAAAGGTTGATCTGTTTCAATGAGAACAGTATGCGAGAAAGGTTGATCTGTTTCAATGAGAACAGTATGCGAGAAAGGTTGATCTGTTTCAATGAGAACAGTATGTGAGAAAGGTTGATCTGTTTCAATGAGAACAGTATGTGAGAAAGGTTGATCTGTTTCAATGAGAACAGTATGTGAGAAAGGTTGATCTGTTTCAATGAGAACAGTATGTGAGAAAGGTTGATCTGTTTCAATGAGAACAGTATGTGAGAAAGGTTGATCTGTTTCAATGAGAACAGTATGTGAGAAAGGTTGATCTGTTTCAATGAGAACAGTATGTGAGAAAGGTTGATCTGTTTCAATGAGAACAGTATGTGAGAAAGGTTGATCTGTTTCAATGAGAACGGTATGTGAGAAAGGTTGATCTGTTTCAATGAGAACAGTATGCGAGAAAGGTTGATCTGTTTCAATGAGAACAGTATGTGAGAAAGGTTGATCTGTTTAAAGGAGAACAGTATGCGAGAAAGGTTGATCTGTTTCAATGAGAACAGTATGTGAGAAAGGTTGATCTGTTTAAAGGAGAACAGTATGCGAGAAAGGTTGATCTGTTTCAATGAGAACAGTATGCGAGAAAGGTTGATCTGTTTCAATGAGAACAGTATGCGAGAAAGGTTGATCTGTTTCAATGAGAACAGTATGCGAGAAAGGTTGATCTGTTTCAATGAGAACAGTATGCGAGAAAGGTTGATCTGTTTCAATGAGAACAGTATGCGAGAAAGGTTGATCTGTTTCAATGAGAACAGTATGTGAGAAAGGTTGATCTGTTTCAATGAGAACAGTATGTGAGAAAGGTTGATTGGTTTCAATGAGAACAGTATGTGAGAAAGGTTGATCTGTTTCAATGAGAACAGTATGTGAGAAAGGTTGATCTGTTTCAATGAGAACAGTATGCGAGAAAGGTTGATCTGTTTCAATGAGAACAGTATGTGAGAAAGGTTGATCTGTTTCAATGAGAACAGTATGCGAGAAAGGTTGATCTGTTTAAATGAGAACAGTATGTGAGAAAGGTTGATCTGTTTCAATGAGAACAGTATGTGAGAAAGGTTGATCTGTTTCAATGAGAACAGTATGCGAGAAAGGTTGATCTGTTTCAATGAGAACAGTATGCGAGAAAGGTTGATCTGTTTCAATGAGAACAGTATGCGAGAAAGGTTGATCTGTTTCAATGATAACAGTATGCGAGAAAGGTTGATTTGTTTCAATGATAACAGTATGTGAGAAAGGTTGATCTGTTTCAATGAGAACAGTATGTGAGAAAGGTTGATCTGTTTCAATGAGAACAGTATGTGAGAAAGGTTGATCTGTTTCAATGAGAACAGTATGTGAGAAAGGTTGATCTGTTTCAATGAGAACAGTATGTGAGAAAGGTTGATCTGTTTCAATGAGAACAGTATGTGAGAAAGGTTGATCTGTTTCAATGAGAACAGTATGTGAGAAAGGTTGATCTGTTTCAATGAGAACAGTATGCGAGAAAGGTTGATCTGTTTCAATGAGAACAGTATGTGAGAAAGGTTGATCTGTTTCAATGAGAACAGTATGTGAGAAAGGTTGATCTGTTTCAATGAGAACAGTATGCGAGAAAGGTTGATCTGTTTCAATGAGAACAGTATGTGAGAAAGGTTGATCTGTTTCAATGAGAACAGTATGCGAGAAAGGTTGATCTGTTTCAATGAGAACAGTATGCAAGAAAGGTTGATCTGTTTCAATGAGAACAGTATGTGAGAAAGGTTGATCTGTTTCAATGAGAACAGTATGTGAGAAAGGTTGATCTGTTTCAATGAGAACAGTATGCGAGAAAGGTTGATCTGTTTAAATGAGAACAGTATGTGAGAAAGGTTGATCTGTTTCAATGAGAACAGTATGCGAGAAAGGTTGATCTGTTTCAATGAGAACAGTATGCGAGAAAGGTTGATCTGTTTCAATGAGAACAGTATGTGAGAAAGGTTGATCTGTTTCAATGAGAACAGTATGTGAGAAAGGTTGATCTGTTTAAATGAGAACAGTATGTGAGAAAGGTTGATCTGTTTCAATGAGAACAGTATGTGAGAAAGGTTGATCTGTTTCAATGAGAACAGTATGCGAGAAAGGTTGATCTGTTTCAATGAGAACAGTATGCGAGAAAGGTTGATCTGTTTCAATGAGAACAGTATGTGAGAAAGGTTGATCTGTTTCAATGAGAACAGTATGTGAGAAAGGTTGATCGGTTTCAATGAGAACAGTATGTGAGAAAGGTTGATCTGTTTCAATGAGAACAGTATGTGAGAAAGGTTGATCTGTTTCAATGAGAACAGTATGCGAGAAAGGTTGATCTGTTTCAATGAGAACAGTATGTGAGAAAGGTTGATCTGTTTCAATGAGAACAGTATGCGAGAAAGGTTGATCTGTTTCAATGAGAACAGTATGCGAGAAAGGTTGATCTGTTTCAATGAGAACAGTATGCGAGAAAGGTTGATCTGTTTCAATGAGAACAGTATGTGAGAAAGGTTGATCTGTTTCAATGAGAACAGTATGTGAGAAAGGTTGATCTGTTTCAATGAGAACAGTATGCGAGAAAGGTTGATCTGTTTCAATGAGAACAGTATGCGAGAAAGGTTGATCTGTTTCAATGAGAACAGTATGCGAGAAAGGTTGATCTGTTTCAATGAGCACAGTATGCGAGAAAGGTTGATCTGTTTCAATGAGAACAGTATGCGAGAAAGGTTGATCTGTTTCAATGAGAACAGTATGCGAGAAAGGTTGATCTGTTTCAATGAGAACAGTATGTGAGAAAGGTTGATCTGTTTCAATGAGAACAGTATGCGAGAAAGGTTGATCTGTTTCAATGAGAACAGTATACGCCTTGGTCTTACATAGCACACATTGGAATACAACTATATACGCCTTGGTCTTACATAGCACACATTGGAATACAACTATATACGCCTTGGTCTTACATAGCACACATTGGAATACAACTATATACGCCTTGGTCTTACATAGCACACATTGGAATACAACTATATACGCCTTGGTCTTACATAGCACACATTGGAATACAACTATATACGCCTTGGTCTTACATAGCACATGTTTAAAGAACTGGTGGTGAAAGTGGATCCACAGGTTAAAAAAATATTCCATAATCTGCTGAGGATTCTTATAATGACAGAGCATTTCATAGTCTGACAAAGGGCATGTTGTAAAACTGGATTCACAAGTCAAAGAATGTATTCAGACAATCACGCTTATTACACATCATGAGGCATTTGAACATTCAAATGTTTGGGGGTTGCATTCAAATACAAATGCATGGACAATTAAATCGAGCTGTAAATCATTTGGCACAATTCCAAATGAGTTTATACTATATCGTAATAGTAACTTAATTTTCGTGATTTGTTCCTATATGATTTTATTTCTTAGAATACCTTAGTGTAAACAGGACGAGGCAGGAGGACTGGACGACAAGTTTGGCGTGAATAACGTGACCAGCAGACGCACAATTACTGTCCATAAACTGGACGTTACGCTGAACCCGAGAAAGCACAATATGTGATGGATCGGACGTCACAATGAGGCGGACGTAAGTGATATGACGCGGCCGACTTTAATATTCTATGCACTACATCATCATCATCATCATCATCATCATCATCATCATCATCAATCCCGTAACCAGTAGTGTCGTTGGAGCACCACCGATGACCTTGAAACCAGCTGTCTCCACTTCTTCCTGTCGTCTGCCGCCCTTTGTGTCTCTGAGAAGTCCAGGCCTGTCCACTCTTTGATGTTGTCCTCCCACCTCTTCCTCTGTCTTCCTCGTCTTCCTGCTCCCCTAACGGTGCCTTCCAGGATGGTCTTTGTGTCTCTGAGAAGTCTAGGCCTGTCCACTCTTTGATGTTGTCCTCCCACCTCTTCCTCTGTCTTCCTCGTCTTCTTGCTCCCCTAACGGTGCCTTGCAGGATGGTCTTTGTCATGCCGTGAGACGTACCCATACCATTTCAGCTTCCGTCTCTTTACCGTCATTAGGAGACCTTCATAGGGCCCGATGGCTTGTTTGATTCTGTTGTGGACCTCTTTGTTGGTTACATATGGTCCTTGTACGAGATGCTAAGGATCTTTCGATAGCACCTCATTTCCACGTCTCGCATGTGTATAGAAATATTGACACAAGTGATCAGCATCAGTCTGATTTTGGATCGAAGGGTGATGTTTTTATCTTTCCACATTGGTTTCTGTCTTGTCATCGCTGCTGTTGTCTGAGCAATCCTTGAAATGATCTCATGCGAAAATAAAAAATTAGGAAACATTTATTTATAGGTAAAATTAGCGTCTACCTCGCAAAGCGCGCGTAAAATTCGAAGTTAATGAGATAGGCGATCACATGGTTTTGTGACGTCACATTTGACACGTAAATATACGAGAAGTTTGGCGGCTCTAGGTGGTCGTTTTCATGTTTAGGTCAGAAAGTAAACATTGCAATAACAGGAGTAGCGCTGACAGGTGGTGGTGATTTCGGCCCTCGGTGAATTCGGCCCAACTGCCATGTGTATGAATCCGGTCACCTGTGAATTCGGTGACTGAGGTGACACGCATGATCTACTCAGTTCCAGCTAGTAATGGATTAGCCTTCATTTTAAGTACATCAAAGGGATGCTAAGTTTAACTAGATACTGCTGAAGTACAATGCTTTGTCTGTTTCATACACTGAGCAGGCGTAAATAAAAGACCAGGCCAGAAAAACACTGTATAGATCAAAGACCATTCACAATACAATAATGGCTTATCGCTGTCATTGTTCCGTATTTGATTTAATTAAAATAAATCTACGGATCCCTGGTGAGGGGAAACGCATGCAAATCTGAAATATAGAAACAACATATCATTATAATTGTAATTTAATTGATTAACTGTGCAACTGTATATAATATTATAACTTTTTTGCATAATATATTATATATTATATTACATGAATTTTAGGGATACAACGAATTGTATCAGTTCTAATGATCGTCTCTTGACGTATTAAAAAAATATATATAGCGCCGTATTTTATGCGAAAGGAAGCGAAAGCTATCAAAGCGGTTACAAAGTAACATTTTCGGATTAATGTGGAACTAAATCTAAATTAACAAATGAGTAAATAAACATTATCCTTTATTCACA
Source organism: Lamellibrachia columna (assembly GCA_963662155.1). Lineage (NCBI taxonomy): Eukaryota > Metazoa > Annelida > Polychaeta > Sabellida > Siboglinidae > Lamellibrachia > Lamellibrachia columna. Next base: position 48,567,296 of record OY759272.1, read on the forward strand.
GTAAGGCACATGTTAAGCTTCACGTGTTCCGTACACAAACATTTGGGCCGAGATCACTATGCCCTTTGTGCTGTGAGGCCGAAATTACCAGAGTTGCCGTCCGAACTCTCCAAAGAATGTTGTCCTAATTCACCGGGCCCAATTCACCGTGGACCGACATCACCTGTATCCGCGCTGACAGCTCGCCTCGATCCTAGATGGACCGCGGTCGTCGACGCCCGAGTCGCTGCCTGTATTCTACGGATTGGCGGCATCCACATAGCTTCCACTACTGGGAATAATGTTGGCATATCACCCTCTTTCAAAGAGATTTAAGCGCTAGGACAATCCAGGACTGCCACCTTCTCTGGTCCGGATCGCAGTTGAAACAAGTTTTTTCGAAGCGAGCAAAGCCGGCTGTGCTTCGTCGGCTTGACGTTTGCTTTTTTAAACAAAGTTGGCTCCGTAGGGAACTTAAACTAACTACAACGCTGCACAATAAACCATTCTGACGTTCGTTTCTAAACAACCGCTATCGCTGTCAACGGTGAATGAATGGAAAGTCCCAGTCTCGTAACATTTCTTTGTCATAAGTGACGTCACGTCGAAGCTTGCCGATAAGCGCGGGAAAATATGCAGAATCGAGGCAGGCCGGTATTATTTGGAAATATTCTAATGAATTTTTGGTGATGTGGAAATGGAAATATACTAAACGATTTAATATAATACGATTTCAAGCAATCGTTGTTTTTATTCCATTTAACTACTGTTGACATAATCTCGATTATCCAGGCTCCGCGCTGTGGCGCCACCGTTTGTCGCACATCTGCCTGGATGCAATGTGTACTTTTCATTGTGACGGAACTTATGTATGCACCCAGATTCTGGGCGCAAATATAATAAGCTAATTATGATATCATCCAGGCATTTGGCTAATTCATAACATAATTGTTAACTTTTATCAATTCATTGATACGATGCAATTTGAATTAACTTTAAACGTTGATTATATTGACACAACTGTCACTTTAGTGTAGCATCTCGATAACGGTGCTTCACGGGAACTCCTACACAAAATGAAGTGGTGACAGTTTGTAACAGGCGACTAAGCGAGAGTCGGATAAGCGAGACTAAGCGAGAGTCGGATAAGCGAGACTAAGCGAGAGTCGGATAAGCGAGACTAAGCGAGAGTCGGATAAGCGATACTAAGCGAGAGTCGGATAAGCGAGACTAAGCGAGAGTCGGATAAGCGAGAGTCGGATAAGCGAGACTAAGCGAGAGTCGGATAAGCGAGACTAAGCGAGAGTCGGATAAGCGAGACTAAGCGAGAGTCGGATAAGCGAGAATACTGTTGACATAATTAGTATCGACGACATGTTAGACACTGGGGACCCTCCGACAACCTGTAGATTGTTTTGAACATATTCAACTATTTAGCTATAGGAATGTTGTCATAATATTGTCAACGGTTTTGCACATCAGGTTGTTTACTGTGCTACTATACAAAACAAAAGGCACCATTTCGAACAAGACTTAAACAAATCTCTAAACAAGCCAATTCATACTAAGACTAAGCACACACGCACACGCACACGCACACGCACACGCACACGCACACGCACACGCACACGCACACGCACACGCACACGCACACGCACACGCACACGCACACGCACACGCACACGCGTCACATGATTTTACATGACTTTGTATCGTTAATATGAAATGTCAGTAAAATAAATTGTTCATTGTGTTTAAAGTAATAATATCAACACATGGATTAAGGAGATACATTTTGAGATGTAGACAGTGGCGGGATGGCCCTCTGTAACGCGGCTACGTGGAGGTGCTGACGACATTACATTACGCCCGCAAGGAGGCGTTGCGGCGTAGACTGAATAATGACAGCGGTCATACCATCTAGCAAATAAAGCAGTGTAGCCGTCTGTGAATAATGATAATTATATATGGACATTAATAACGACCAGTCTCTGGCTGACCTTGGTGGAGGCAGCTCTAGCAGACGGCGTCTCGTAATTCGACCAGCCAGCGTCCAGACAGCCACGATCGGAGGGAGTTCTGCGCCGTTATTCTGACGTAGCGGCGGTGTTGACTAAAGGCCAAACCGCGCATAAAAACAATTATGTAAATAGAGTACGACAACTCGATATGTTTTATTACTACTGTGTGCCAGGCGCATTCGGACTCCTGTCCGGCCCTGAGGGGGGGCGGGGGGGGGGGGTGGGGATCGCGTTGAACACTGACGGCAACGCGGTCCATAAAGCCGCACACATACCTGGTACCGACTTTTAGTCGCCAATAGTTTGTCTGCCGACATCTAGTTGGCAACTTCCCATCGGCCTACCGATTTTTCAGATGCCAGATGTCCACAAAAACTGTTGCCAACTGTTGGTGGAGAACATACACACCGGCTTAAAAGGCAGGTCAACCTGCCCGGTTTTAGCATGATTATCGCTTCACGGAGCCCAATCCCGGGTTGAACAATTTTGTATAGTTTGTTGACATACGTAGCACCTGTCACGCACGCACGACGCGCGCACACACACGCACACCCACACCCACACCCACACCCACACCCACACCCACACCCACACCCACACCCACACACACACACACACACACACACACACACACACACACACACACACTGGGTTAGTATGTCACTAACTGTACACACGCGGAGCAGGGGTATCTATTTGCAACCCAACAACAAATGAGACATATCTACCCAACAACAAATGAGACATATCTACCCAACAATAAATGAGACATATCTACCCAACAACAAATGAGACATATCTACCCAACAACAAATGAGACATATCTACCCAACAACAAATGAGACATATCTACCCAACAATAAATGAGACATATCTACCAGTCATTCCGCCGGTCGTTCCTTGAAGACAATCGTCAATAATTTTTTTTCGCTCGTCTCGATGTAGAATCATTTTGCCAACAACTCAAAATGTCTAGTAACTAGTTACCTAGATACGTCACTATGAAAAGTACGGTGTGGCATCCTCGTCACCATGGGTGTCTGACTTTACCAGTACCTCGCCACCAGGGGTGTCTAACTATACCAGTACCTCGCCACCAGGGGTGTCTGACTATACCAGTACCTCGCCACCAGGGGTGTCTAACTATACCAGTACCTCACCATCAGAGGTGTCTAACTATACCAGTACCTCACCACCAGGGGTGTCTGACTATACCAGTACCTCGCCACCAGGGGTGTCTAACTATACCAGTACCTCGCCATCAGGGGTGTCTAACTATACCAGTACCTCACCATCAGAGGTGTCTAACTATACCAGTACCTCGTCACCTGGGTTGTGTCTAACTATACCAGTACCTCGTCACCTGGGGTGTCTGACTATACCAGTACCTCGCCATCAGGGGTGTCTAACTATACCAGTACCTCGTCACCTGGGGTGTCTGACTATACCAGTACCTCGCCATCAGGGGTGTCTAACTATACCAGTACCTCACCATCAGAGGTGTCTAACTATACCAGTACCTCGTCACCTGGGGTGTCTAACTATACCAGTACCTCGTCACCTGGGGTGTCTGACTATACCAGTACCTCGCCATCAGGGGTGTCTGACTATACCAGTACCTCGCCACCAGGGGTGTCTGACTACACCAGTACCTCGCCACCAGGGGTGTCTAACTATACCAGTACCTCACCACCAGGAGTGTCTAACTATACCAGTACCTCGCCACCAAGGGTGTCTAACTATACCAGTACCTCGCCACGAGGGGTGTCTAACTATACCAGTACCTCACCATCAGGGGTGTCTAACTATACCAGTGCCTCGTCACCTGGGGTGTCTGACTATACCAGTACCTCGCCATCAGGGGTGCCTGACTATACTAGTACTTCGCCATCAGGGGTGTCTGACTACACCAGTACCTCGTCACCTGGGGTGTCTGACTATACAAGTACCTCGTCACCAGGGGTGTCTGACTATACCAGTATCTCGTCACAAGGGGTGTCTGACTATACCAGTATCTCGTCACCAGGGGTGTCTGACTATATCAGTACCTCGTCACCAGGGGTGTCTGACTATACCAGTACCTCGCCACCAGGGGTGTCTGACTATATCAGTACCTCGCCACCAGGGGTGTCTGACTATATCAGTACCTCGTCACCAGGGGTGTCTGACTATACCAGTACCTCGCCATCAGGGGTGTCTGACTATACCAGTACCTCGCCACCAGGGGTGTCTGACTATATCAGTACCTCGTCACCAGGGGTGTCTGACTATACCAGTACCTCGCCACCAGGGGTGTCTGACTATACCAGTACCTCGCCACCAGGGGTGTCTGACTATATCAGTACCTCGTCACCAGGGGTGTCTGACTATACCAGTACCTCGACACCAGGGGTGTCTGACTATACCAGTACCTCGCCACCAGGGGTGTCTGACTATACCAGTACCTCGCCACCAGGGGTGTCTGACTATACCAGTACCTCGCCACCAGGGGTGTCTGATTATACCAGTATCTCGTTACCTGGGGTGTCTGACTATACCAGTATCTCGTCACCAGGGGTGTCTGACCATACCAGTACCTCGCCACCTGGGGTGTCTGACTATACCAGTATCTCGTCACCAGGGGTGTCTGACTATACCAGTACCCCTCGACCTATTGAAATGGTGATTATTCAGTTGCTATGTTGACCAATGGGATAGCGAGCTCGAATGTACGAGGCCTACGTACGACAACCTAACCTTAGTTGGTTGTGGTCCGTCTTATGTACAATAATCATAATGTCGGCAAATACAAATAGAAAAGTAAAGGTATTGATTTACAGTTAAAAATATATATATATACAATTGCGTTTGTGACGGAGACAATCGCGAAAACTACAGTCGCTATCGTGAGGCCACGATTGCAATAATAAAGTAGGACGAAGTAGAAAAGATCCAGCGTACATCCACACTTGGCGTGGATAAACTGGCCATTCTGTCAGGACAACTGGGTGTTTAGGGTGGAGCCATTGGGTCATGGTTAGGGTGGAGCCCGCTGGGTCATGTTTAGGGTGGAACCATTTGGCCATGTTTAGGGTGGAGCCATTGGGCCATGTTTAGGGTGGAGCCATTGGGCCATGTTTATGGTGGAGCCATTGGACCATGTTTAGGGTGGAGCCATTGGGCCATGTTTATGGTGGAGAAATTGGACCATGTTGATGGTGGAGAAATTGGACCATGTTTATGGTGGAGCCATTAGACCAAGTTTAGGGTGGAGCCATTGGGCCATGTTTAGGGTGGAGCCATTGGGCCATGTTTAGGGTGGAGCCATTGGGTCATGTTTATGGTGAAGCCATTGGGCCATGTGTAGGGTGGAGCCATTGGGCCATGTTTAGGGTGGAGCCATTGGGCCATGTTTAGGTTGGAGCCATGTTTAGGTTGGAGCCATGTTTACGGTGGAGCCATTGGGCCATATTTTGGGTGGAGCCATTGGGCTGTGTTTAGGGTGGGTGGAGCCATTGGGTCATGTTTAAGGTGGACCCATTGGGTCATGTTTAGGGTGGAGCCATTGGGCCACGCCCCTTTTTGGTTTAAATGTTTAACATTTTACCGTATGTAGCCTGTTGCGCCGGATTACCTCCCTGACTGGTGGCTAGCGTGGAGGCGGTGCGGATTACCTCCCTGGCTGGTGGCTAGCGTGGAGGCGGTGCGGATTACCTCCCTGACTGGTGGCTAGCGTGGAGGCGGTGCGGATCCACGCTCCGGTGTATGCGACAAACTGTGGCGCCACATCACGGAGCCTAGATAATCGAGGTTATGTTAGATCTGGTTTGATTGGTAGGTAGCTCCTCCTATTTTGCTGATACAATCACATAACTAACAAATAAGGTTTGGTGCTGCCATCTCGTGGATAATGCTATACGTAGCGCCACTGACAAAACACGTCAAAACGTACACGTTCGGGTGTGTGTAAACGTACACGTCCGTGTGTGTGTGTGTGTGTAAACGTACACGTCCGGGTGTGTGTAAACGTTCGCATTTCGGAGTCAGATTGTCAGATCCATTATGTGACTGTTTGCCTAGTAACTAGGTCCGTCAAGCTAATAAACATGGCCGCCGCTTTTGGACATTCCGTCGTTTTATCGATGCATTTATGGTCCACGCATTTGTCTTTGTCACTAAGTTGTGTTTAGCGCGAACAGTATTGTGGGAAAGTTCATAATTAGGATTGTAACGTCACACTCTGGATCTGATAATTATTCGAATTAATCTTGCGAACCGTTTCATCATGCGGGCTCGTTGAAAGCACTGTTTTGCTAATGGCTTTTCAAATTGTGCTAATGAATTCTCAGTTGTGCGCACCCCTGAGTCAAGCTCAGTCCTACCGAATGTAATTTGTTATGTATAAGATATACAGTATCGTAATCTCATGGGTTCCGCCACACTATCAGATAACCCTACGTTGTGAGTGTCATAATCTGGCAATATTCGCTCGGCAAATGAAAATATATTTTTGTACGCATATTCCTATATTTGCCAATAGGATATGGCCTTCTTGTTTGCGCCCAAATTCAACTTATGTAACATATTTTGACCTTTGTTTGCTAAACTAGTCCTCTTTCTGTCAAAACAGAACGTTTGTTTGAGGCTCTGCGTTGGTTATGTGTGTTCCGCCTCACTTAGTACGTCACATGTAGTCTAGGTTACCCCGATTTCACAGAACTGCGCATGCGCGTATCGGTTGCGCTAGTTAACGTTTAACAAGATTTAACAAGACAATATTTAACAAGATTGCCATCCAATACGAAGGTCCCGGTGGCAAGTGGACAAAGAAGCCAATGGCTTATCGAGAGTCCAACATGCTTCATTGATGTGTAACCCGCCCTCCTGAGACATGTGTGAATCTTGTTTTTAAACATATTCACGCTGCTAGCAGTTACACAATCTGTAGATAATTTGTTCCATTAATTTATTGTCTTCTGTGAGACGAGTACTTCCTGATGTCCAATCTACAGCGATTCTTCACATATGTTACTTCATGTCCTCTGGTCTACTATCTTTCTTGAGTGAGAAAAAATATTGCTATCAATATTTTCATACCCATTTAATATCTTACGAACTTCAGTTTGATCTTTTCTTAACTTCCATGTCTCTAGGGTTGTTAAGCCACATTCTTTTGAGCGTTCTTCGAACCTAAAGTAGCTCAGTTCTTGACTAATTCTAGTTGCTCTCCTCTGTATTCGTTCAAGCGTATGTATGTATATATATATATATATATATATATATATATATATATATATATATATATATATATATATATATATATATATATATATATATATATATATATCCTTCTTAAGATAGGGTATCCACGCTTCTATACAGTATTCTAAATGAGGTCTAGCTATAGCTTTATACAAAGGTATAATTAGTTTTGTCCTTGTATGTTATATTTCTCCTAATTAACTAAATAATTGTATTACCCTTTGAAGCTGCAATACCACACTGCTCTGAAACTTTCATATCAGCATTTCAGTTACTCCTAAGTAATGTTTTTTACAGTAGTACCTGGAACAGTATCTCCAATGTTATAGTTTACATCCAAGTTACCTTGTCATGTATGTAGGCATTTACATTTCCCAAAATTTAATAACATCTGCCATTTTTCAGATCATTTAACTAATTTGTATAGATCGTTTTATATATGTTGTTTATCACCATCATAGTTAACCTTTCTAAACACTTTTGTGTCATCTGCTAATTTCAGTACGTTGCTCGTTCTATTATCGTCTAACCTACGAGTTGTTTAAGCGACAATTTATTGCAACAGTTCGGTGAATATAGAGATCTTGGTTGGTGCAGGAAGACCAGTTTTAGGAAGATCAACGATGCTACAACGTGACGGACAAAACGAAGAGCGAGTGGACCAACTTGACGATCAACGTGACGGACTAAGCGAAGAGTGAGTGGATCAACTTGACGATCAACGTGACGGACAAAACGAAGAGCGAGTTGACCAACTTGACGATTAACGTGACGGACTAAGCGAAGAGTGAGTGGATCAACTTGACACTCAACGTGACGGAATAAGCGAAGAACGAGTGGACCAACTTGACGATCAACGTGACGGAATAAGCGAAGAACGAGTGGACTAACTTGACGATCAACGTGACGGACTAAACGAAGAGAGAGTGAGAGTGGATCAACTTGACGATCAACGTGACGGACTACACGAAGAGTGAGTGGATCAACTTCACGATCAACATGAAGGACTAAACGAAGAGTGGGTGGATCAACTTGACAATCAACGTGACGGAATAAGCGAAGAACGAGTGGACTAACTTGAAAATCAACGTGACGGAATAAGCGAAGAACGAGTGGACTGTCGTAACACAATACGGACCAACGGGAAGAACGTAAAGGTTGTGTAAGACTGTCGTAACACGATACGGACCAACGGGAAGAACGTAAAGGTTACGATGAGTCTGGTCGGCATGATCGCCAACATCAGACACGGTGGCTCATTATCTCAGGCTTCTCAGAACAACGCAGCTTGCGGGATCAGTCGCTCATCAGGCATCAGCAGCAACTATTTTCCGACAAATTAACAATACATTGTGCGCAAGAGAACGCCTTTTGAATTCAGCCATGGAACAGAGGCCTATTTCACGATACAAAATGATTACTGGCTCGCCGGCTTCAATCGAGGTTTGTTGGTCCGGTTTATTACGACCGTTGGGTTGTCGTTAATCTGGCTGACGGAGTCTAGCCAAATATCAACGCGTCAATAAAGTGGCTCTGTAACGTTCGTCAGGCACCGCGTGGTGAGGACATCCGTCGCTCTGGCCGTGACGTCCCTGCCCTCGCTACGCGCTTCGTGACGGAATATGTCCACCCGTGGAGGTCTTATCAACCACACAAGTAATATCGGTTGATAACACACCACGTAAGCCTATTCGTATAATGTCAAACGATGGTGCTTCGTGATGTGTTGTGTCGGTATTTGTGTTGTGTTGTGTCGGTATTTGTGTTGTGTTGTGTCGGTATTTGTGTTGTGTTGTGTCGGTATTTGTGTTGTGTTGTGTCGGTATTTGCACAATGGTTGATAACACACCACATTAAACTATTCGTATTTTTGTCAAAACGTTGATACTGTGGGAAGCTTTGTGTCGGTATTTGTGTCGGTATTTGTGTCGGTATTTGCACAATGGATGTGACTGTACAATTATCGATGTGATATATAACATTATGTCAGTTATAAGACGAGTGGATGTTTCCAAAGGGAGTGATTCGTTGTGATTCGTTAGATAGAATAAGTGGACAGACCCGTGAGAAACCAAGGAATTGTGTATATATTATTAATGAATTATATGGAGTCAGAAATGGATAGACATGGACGTATGGATTGACATGCACACGTCACCAGCAGACTTGGGCTGGGAATGCAGGTGTCGAGTGAGCGAAGTGTTACAGACACTTCGCGTGCAAAGCTGGGTTGATAAATACTTCCTTTGTTTCTTTTTTTGAACCAGAATGAAAACTAACATGTTTATGCTTTTGTTAAGCCATATTGTTAAGTCACCCGTATATTCGCAGCAAGGAAAATTTAAACCATGGCTCGATTTACAACTTTCAACCTTTGAACTCCTGTGCGTTGAACATGTTCATCGACTCACGAGCGTCGTTGCAAGCCGACTCAAATTTGGTATCCGATGGACAAATTATATGTCAGCTAGACTTCACGCAGTGCATACACTGTTGCTGTATTTATTAACCCATTGTCTCATTGAGACAATCGCCGCCACGTGACTAGAGGTTCAATAGTTCCGTCTAGCGGACAATGACACGCACGTCGGTTCCGCATGCTCTGTATGACAATGATGCAGTCCCCGAACATGCATATGAAGAAACGTCTAATAGCGTATACGCGCTTGCACGCATTTTATATAGTCCGGTTTACACGAGCGATTTTGTCCAATTTATAGGCCGATGAAAATCAAATCGGCGCGAATCAAGTTCTAGGCCGCAGCGTCTAGTATAAATCGAGACCAAAATCGGCCTTACGACGTTGTTCATATCATAATGATTCAATTAAAGACTTTATTTGTCACTTAACATACACTAATGTTATTCACCTAATACACCTTGATGTTATTCTTGGAAAACTTAGCGCATCTTAAAAACACGAACATGTGCTATCTTGAAAACACGAACATGTGCTATCTTGAAAACACGAACATGTGCTATGCAAACACCAGATGAACATATCCAAGTAATGTATCTAGGTGGGGCTATAAACGGAATACTGCGGCTTTGACTCGTCAAATAAACACTTCGAATCCAGGCACAAAACACAAAACACAGGTAAAAAGAAACATGACAACATCCGGCAGACTTTAGGGTGAAACAGTTCCTCTGACCAGTCATAAAGCAAATATGAACTCGCTACGTCACTTCGCCATAAGCAAAACACATTTCGAGCCATTATAACAGGCAACTCGGCCTTGAGACGACGCCGATTACGTCATAGCTGCGTGGCACCAGACGGTCACCGGAAGTTGAATGTCAGCAGCTGCGACGTCACTAAATCATATCTGGCCACACTAATGAAATGCCAACAGATTGCATGATGGTTATATATGTGTCTAAGTCTACTGCCGGCGTAGACACATGTATCACTGTCATAGTCCGCGGTCGGGTGCCTCCGTGGTCGTAGTGATCTTATCAAAACTCGACCGGGCGAATGTAATCGTGCCAGCGCGCACGCCGACGGCGTGGGAACGTGGACACGCACACAAACATGCACGCAAGTTCGCGCAAGTTGCTGTGAACGTCTGTGCCTAACTCGAAACACAATCGGCTGAGTACAAGCGAAATACGACTGCGAAAGCGACTGCTATTCGGAGCAATGTCGAGCCGCGTGTCACAGCGCGTGTCACTGCGCGTGTCACTGCGCGTGTCACAGCGCTCTGACACCAAGACGTATCTAGGTCGCACAGCGCGAGCCGTTCTAAAACATATTTATTCTCGTCTGATGCTAATGTAAATGTAAGTATTTCCCCCTCAGTGCACATATCATTTTATGGCACAGTTACTCATAAAGACTGCGACCCACACAGCACGACAACGAGTTGTCTATATACGCGAGGTGTATGTTTGTATCACATTGTACATTTGTACCAATGTGTACGTTTGTATCATTGTATACGTTTGCATCAGGGTACACGTTTGCATCTGAGTGTACGTTTGTATCAGAGTGTACGTTTGCACCAGAGTGTACGTTTGTATGAAAGTTGTTGACGCACGAACGCATAGAACAGAGCATCGAATTGCTGCATTGTCTACATTCTAGAAGACATTGTCTACATTCTAGAAGACATTGTCTACATTCTAGAAGACATTGTCTACATTCTAGAAGACATTGTCTACATTCTAGAAGACACGGCAGTGGACAGCCCAATTACAAACAACGGTATATCAAATTAATACGCTACAATACGAAGACTTCTGTTGCGTCAACATCCTCGGGAACCCGGATTAAGAGAGGCATTAAAACCAGAGGGTTAGGCAATATCTTACGTCGGTATAGGCCTACATCCTCGGGAACCCTGGCTGAGAAGGGCATTAAAACCAGAGAGTTAGGCAATCTTACGTCGGTATAGGCCTACATCCTCAGGAATCCTGGCTGAGAAGGGCATTAAAACCAGAGGGTTAGGCAATCTTAAGTCGGTATAGGCCTACATCCTCGGGAACCCGGGCTAAGAGGGGCATTAAAACCAGAGGGTTAGGCAATCTTAAGTCGGTATAGGCCTACATCCTCAGGAACCCTGGCTGAGAAGGGCATTAAAACCAGAGGGTTAGGCAATCTTAAGTCGGTATAGGCCTACATCCTCGGGAACCCGGGCTGAGAAGGGCATTAAAACCAGAGGGTTAGGCAATCTTAAGTCGGTATAGGCCTACATCCTCGGGAACCCGGGCTAAGAGGGGCATTAAAACCAGACGGTTAGGCAATCTTAAGTCGGTATAGGCCTACATCCTCGGGAACCCGGGCTGAGAAGGGCATTAAAACCAGAGGGTTAGGCAATCTTAAGTCGGTATAGGCCTACATCCTCGGGAACCAGGGCTAAGAGGGGCATTAAAACCAGACGGTTAGGAAATCTTAAGTTTGTATAGGTCTACAATGTTAAAGTTGTCAACATATGGCCGATTAGGGTGAGGAGCTAGACGTACCTTATTGAAGGGATTGAACTAGGAGGAGGATCGAGGACTCCACAAAACATATTTCATTTAATATACTGCGAATTGCCAAAAGACAGAAGTTGGCCAAAATGTAGCGCTTACCTTGCATTTGACAATGTCTGATGTTTGCGCGCCGATAGACGCAGTGACCAGCGTATGGCGTCAGGATGCCGGATACAACGCCAACTGAGATTATTAAAGGTTTAAATACCTGTCCGGTAGAGGGCAGTGTGCGACCAGGCGACCACGCCTTTGTCAGGCTGTTAAGCATATTGTGTTACGTGAACAGTTGTTGTCTGTCTGCGGGAACACCCGGGCGGTGGGGCACGCTTGTCTCCCGAGGCTCGGCCTGGCAGTTACCGCCATCAAAGCATCCACAGTTGTCAGACGGGACATTCGTAATGAATGTGGACATCGAAATCAACATCTTGTTGTGAAGCGATGTGCCGCATAGATGAGTGCGAAGTGAGAACCAAGTGAAACTAAGGGTATTACTATGTATAGAGCAAATGTTCATCATCACTAAATATTAAAGAAAATTAAGTTGTACATGAAAGTACAGAATCGTTGTCTGGCCTGTACAGTATCGTTGTCTGTCCTGTACAGTGTCGTTGTCTGTCCTGTATAGTGTCGTTGTCTGTCCTGTACAGTGTCGTTGTCTGTCCTGTACAGTGTCGTTGTCTGTCCTGTACAGTGTCGTTGTCTGTCCTGTACAGTATCGTTGTCTGTCCTGTACAGTGTCGTTGTCTGTCCTGTACAGTGTCGTTGTCTGTCCTGTACAGTGTCGTTGTCTGTCCTGTACAGTGTCGTTGTCTGTCCTGTACAGTGTCGTTGTCTGTCCTGTACAGTGTCGTTGTCTGTCCTGTACAGTGTCGTTGTCTGTCCTGTACAGTGTCGTTGTCTGTCCTGTACAGTGTCGTTGTCTGTCCTGTACAGTGTCGTTGTCTGTCCTGTATAGTGTCGTTGTCTGTCCTGTATAGTGTCGTTGTCTGTCCTGTACAGTGTCGTTGTCTGTCCTGTACAGTATCGTTGTCTGTCCTGTACAGTGTCGTTGTCTGTCCTGTATAGTGTCGTTGTCTGTCCTGTATAGTGTCGTTGTCTGTCATGTACAGTGTCGTTGTCTGTCCTGTACAGTGTCGTTGTCTGTCCTGTATAGTGTCGTTGTCTGTCCTGTATAGTGTCGTTGTCTGTCATGTACAGTGTCGTTGTCTGTCCTGTACAGTTATCGTACCGACGTCAATCAGAACAAAAACATGCAAAATGTGTGTACCTCAGAGTACAGGATAAAACAGCAAGACACAAATACTAGACGTACCTAAACCCCGTCACTCACATTCTTAAGTTTCTAACTTGTTGGCGACTACTTTTCAGCTGGCAACTTAAATGTAATGTAGCTGAGGTACACCTGGTGTGTAGCTCTAGTTGTTCTCTTTCACATCTAGCTGAGGTACACCTGGTGTGTAGCTCTAGTTGTTCTCTTTCACATCTAGCTGAGGTACACCTGGTGTGTAGCTCTAGTTGTTCTCTTTCACATCTAGCTGAGGTACACCTGGTGTGTAAATGTAATGTAGCTGAGGTACACCTGGTGTGTAGCTCTAGTTGTTCTCTTTCACATCTAGCTGAGGTACACCTGGTGTGTAGCTCTAGTTGTTCTCTTTCACATCTAGCTGAGGTACACCTGGTGTGTAGTTCTAGTTGTTCTCTTTCACACCTAGCTGAGGTACACCTGGTGTGTAGCTCTAGTTGTTCTCTTTCACATCTAGCTGAGGTACACCTGGTGTGTAGTTCTAGTTGTTCTCTTTCACACCTAGCTGAGGTACACCTGGTGTGTAGCTCTAGTTGTTCTCTTTCACATCTAGCTGAGGTACACCTGGTGTGTAAATGTAATGTAGCTGAGGTACACCTGGTGTGTAGCTCTAGTTGTTCTCTTTCACATCTAGCTGAGGTACACCTGGTGTGTAGTTCTAGTTGTTCTCTTTCACACCTAGCTGAGGTACACCTGGTGTGTAGCTCTAGTTGTTCTCTTTCACATCTAGCTGAGGTACACCTGGTGTGTAGTTCTAGTTGTTCTCTTTCACACCTAGCTGAGGTACACCTGGTGTGTAGCTCTAGTTGTTCTCTTTCACATCTAGCTGAGGTACACCTGGTGTGTAGTTCTAGTTGTTCTCTTTCACACCTAGCTGAGGTACACCTGGTGTGTAGCTCTAGTTGTTCTCTTTCACATCTAGCTGAGGTACACCTGGTGTGTAGTTCTAGTTGTTCTCTTTCACACCTAGCTGAGGTACACCTGGTGTGTAGCTCTAGTTGTTCTCTTTCACATCTAGCTGAGGTACACCTGGTGTGTAGTTCTAGTTGTTCTCTTTCACACCTAGCTGAGGTACACCTGGTGTATAGTTAAGATTGTTCTCTTTCACACCTAGCTGAGGTACACCTGGTGTGTAGTTCTAGTTGTTCTCTTTCACATCTAGCTGAGGTACACCTGGTGTGTAGCTCTAGTTGTTCTCTTTCACATCTAGCTGAGGTACACCTAGTGTGTAGTTCTAGTTGTTCTCTTTCACACCTAGCTGAGGTACACCTGGTGGGTAGCTCTAGTTGTTCTCTTTCACATCTAGCTGAGGTACACCTGGTGTGTAGTTCTAGTTGTTCTCTTTCACACCTAGCTGAGGTACACCTGGTGTGTAGCTCTAGTTGTTCTCTTTCACATCTAGCTGAGGTACACCTGGTGTGTAGTTCTAGTTGTTCTCTTTCACACCTAGCTGAGGTACACCTGGTGTGTAGTTCTAGTTGTTCTCTTTCACATCTAGCTGAGGTACACCTGGTGTGTAGCTCTAGTTGTTCTCTTTCACATCTAGCTGAGGTACACCTGGTGTGTAGTTCTAGTTGTTCTCTTTCACATCTAGCTGAGGCACACCTGGTGGGTAGTTCTAGTTGTTCTCTTTCACACCTAGCTGAGGTACACCTGGTGTGTAGCTCTAGTTGTTCCCTTTCACATCTAGCTGAGGTACACTTGGTGTGTAGTTCTAGTTGTTCTCTTTCACATCTAGCTGAGGTACACCTGGTGTGTAGTTCTAGTTGTTCTCTTTCGCACCTAGCTGAGGTACACCTGGTGGGTAGCTCTAGTTGTTCTCTTTCACATCTAGCTGAGGTACACCTGGTGTGTAGTTCTAGTTGTTCTCTTTCACATCTAGCTGAGGCACACCTGGTGGGTAGTTCTAGTTGTTCTCTTTCACACCTAGCTGAGGTACACCTGGTGTGTAGTTCTAGTTGTTCTCTTTCACACCTAGCTGAGGTACACCTGGTGTGTAGTTCTAGTTGTTCTCTTTCACATCTAGCTGAGGTACACCTGGTGTGTAGTTCTAGTTGTTCTCTTTCACATCTAGCTGAGGTACACCTGGTGTGTAGTTCTAGTTGTTCTCTTTCACACCTAGCTGAGGTACACCTGGTGTGTAGCTCTAGTTGTTCTCTTTCACATCTAGCTGAGGTACACCTGGTGTGTAGTTCTAGTTGTTCTCTTTCACATCTAGCTGAGGTACACCTGGTGAGTAGTTCTAGTTGTTCTCTTTCACATCTAGCTGAGGTACACCTGGTGTGTAGCTCTAGTTATTCTCTTTCACATCTAGCTGAGGTACACCTGGTGTGTAGCTCTAGTTGTTCTCTTTCACACCTAGATGAGGTACACCTGGTGTGTAGTTCTAGTTGTTCTCTTTCACATCTAGCTGAGGCACACCTGGTGGGTAGTTCTAGTTGTTCTCTTTCACACCTAGCTGAGGTACACCTGGTGTATAGTTAAGATTGTTCTCTTTCACACCTAGCTGAGGTACACCTGGTGTGTAGTTCTAGTTGTTCTCTTTCACATCTAGCTGAGGTACACCTGGTGTGTAGCTCTAGTTGTTCTCTTTCACACCTAGCTGAGGTACACCTGGTGTGTAGCTCTAGTTGTTCTCTTTCACATCTAGCTGAGGTACACCTGGTGTGTAATTCTACATTACATTTAAGTTGCCAGCTGAAAAGTAGTCGCCAACAAGTTAGAAACTTAAGAATGTGAGTGACGGGTTTAGGTACGTCTAGTATTTGTGTCTTGCTGTTTTATCCTGTACTCTGAGGTACACACATTTTGCATGTTTTTGTTCTGATTGACGTCGGTACGATAACTGTACAGGACAGACAACGACACTGTACAGGACAGACAACGATACTGTACAGGACAGACAAAGATACTGTACAGGACAGACAACGACACTGTACAGGACAGACAACGACACTGTACAGGACAGACAACGACACTGTACAGGACAGACAACGACACTGTACAGGACAGACAACGACACTGTACAGGACAGACAACGACACTGTACATACTTGGTCTACGACCTGGAATGTGTGACAATGTGTGCCACTTCCAGTACGTCCTCGTTACGGAGCCCTGGCTACAGTCACCTAACTTTTGTTTGTGTCGTCAATCAACATTATGCAGCCCACGACAGAACGAATGAATGATTCGTTACGTGTACAGCCAGTGATAACTCTCTGGCGGTGTCGATGTTCGTAACTCCAGTGTCGGGTTGCGATATGTGGTGCACCGATAGACCCTAATATCCCTCTACTTATAAAAACTCCCGTTCACCTGGTGTATTGCTGGCCGTAGAGCCCTGTGTGAAATGGTACGAAGCGTCAGAATTGATAGATCTTTAATTTGGGACGACGTCAAAAGTAACAATAACGTCCCGATTAGACGGTGGGAAATGTGGACTGCCTCCACTCTCCCGAACACTGCTGGATGTTCTTACGTCTAAACATAGACCCCTAACCAACAGCCTGTAGTTCTTACACGTCTAAACATAGACCCCTAACCAACAGCCTGTAGTTCTTACACGTCTAAACATTGACCCCTAACCAACAGCCTGTAGTTCTGTATTTCAGTATAATTCGACCGTCATCCGTTTATGAATATCTACCTTTCTGTTCAGCGTGCAGCATAAATATTATATTTGTGCCGAAACATTAAAATGAAACAAATAAAGGAGTTTTATTCTGGTACATCATATGTATATCACAAAATATTTGGGCGATCAGTATGTGAGAGAGGGAGGGAGGGAGGGAGGTAGGGAGGGAGAGAGAGAGAGAGAGAGAGACAGAGAGATACACAAAAACAGAGAGACAGAGATTCAAAGAGACAGAGAGTTAAGACTATAATTACACGACTTGATGTGTGGTAAGCCCCTAATATTCTACTACACACGGTAGCATCAATCTTGCAACCCTAACGGCAAACCTAACGGCAACCCTAACATGAAAAAGAAGAGCGCACAAACAACTATATTATTTTACTTTTAAACTGATAGTCGCGTTTTTGCAGTTTCTCCCTGCGGCGTGCTCACAAGACAGCGGCGTGCTCACAAGACAGCAGCGTGTTCACAAGACAGCGGCGTGCTCACAAGACAGCAACGAAAGTTTAAGCACTTTGCGGTGAAATTGAAAAACGAGCCGGTTTGCGGTTTGCGGTTTGAACGTCTGAGCGGGGTTGTTTAAACTAGGCTCCGGAACAACCCGGGGTCAACTGTTGCATAACGGCTGGTTGTTGTCTCGTGGGCTCGTCCCAGACATAATGACGTCATACGCATGACAGCCTACTCAACGAGAGCCGGTGTGGTTGATTTACGCTCGAACAAGTCGCCGTGCCCTGGACGGACGTGTCTGACACCAGGACACCTCGATAGACGCGATACACCTGGCCTAATGTCTGGCGGTGTCGATTTAAGAGGTTGGAGTGACGGTTTATTCCCAGCTGTCGACTGAGCGGCTGATGAGATGTCCCACTTCGGCGAAGAACCGCATCAATGAAACAGCTGATGGCGTCTCACAAACGGCGCGACCATATGTCAGACCCATGACGACTCCCGAAAAAAAACCGTTTGCTAAACAATGCACGTCATACGCTCGACCCGATAACTTCGTGCAAAACCTCACATGCTTTGTGTTTATTCCTGCCACATAGTACATTTAAGTAGGGTTGGATGATCATGCATGTTTAGACTTTGGTGAGATAAAATGATAGAGAAAGCACAGTGTACGATAATCACGTATCATTCCTTCTTCCCCCGAACACTAGCAAACTGGTGCCAGCCTCCATCACATGAGCGCCTTCACCTGAATCGTTCATGAAATGACTCGGTGGCAGCTGTCACAACCTCCAGCCAGCGCCTGATGCCTCTTTGAGGCCACGTCCGGGTATATATTTTAACTGTTTTTTAACTACCTAGTTATATCCTAATTATAATTATTTACGTTCAACCCGCTACACAATTACATGCATTACAGGGTTAAATACGTTTGCAAAAGCCCGGCCCTTTAAAAGAAAGAAGAATTTAAAGTCAACTAGCTATTTAGTATCGTCTTGCTCGGGTGGTGCAGTGTCAACATTAGCAAGCACCAACGACACAATAAAAGATAACTCACTTCCTTGTCATTAGCATTGCATGACAACGGAATCAACAACATCTGTTGGCACATGTTTTACGTTTAGTGTCAAATTGCAGCCTGCGAGTTGATGCCTTTTTGGTGGACTAGCAGAAACTATTATTGCACGAAGCTATTATTTGTGGCGTTGATAAACGTCTTAGTGGTAACGCCCCTCACTCGGCGTCAGACAGTGGGTCAAACCGACCGTCGCCTTACGTAACATCACACGAGGCGGGAGTGAAAACAACGGCACAACCGGAGTATCTGTTTCTGCAAACATAGGCGTACTCTTTAACACACCGTCCCGCTGTCCAACGACCTGGAATGACCAGTGGTGATCGCATCGGGACAACGGGATATGACGTCATCTGACAGCAGGGGGTCACTCCAATGAAAATGCAAACAAACATGTTCATGTCCGTCACGTCTCGTTCTTCTTGTAATAATCGATTAAAACTGATAGTTTCTTGTCAGTTCTATGTCTACATGTGTAGCCATAACCCAGGAAATGTTTGTTTGATTGTTTGTTTACAGGAGTGCTGGTGTAATAACACGGAGCGACCCCCGGCGGATGTAACTCGGTCACATAACAAGGCACGGGACATTTAAATGTCTCTTGTCGTAGATTGCCGTACGGAAACACGCACACCTACCTTCGTTCCTGACGAGCAGACGAGGAGGAAATATCCGAGTCTAGTATCGAACGTAGATAATATCCCATGTCAAGTTTTCGCTGACAGTAACACCACTGGCGATGTCGTAACGCGCGATTTTGAGCGCAGCTGAATCGCTGCCGGAATCGGCGTGAAACTTTTTACTTGGTGTGATTTAAATGTGCCGGCGGCTGCAGCTGCGACAGTGGCGACGCGGAGGTACCGGCGGTCGTCGTAGTGTTTACAACGTGTGTAATGACATCGCGTCTAGACAGTGTGGTTGGCAGGGGACGTGTCAAAGGTAGAGCACAGTGTATTTTAGCAAGATTTAACAAGATTGCCATCCAAGACAAAGGCCCAGATAGCAACTGAACAAGGAAACAATTGGCCTATCGAGAGTCCAAAATGTTTTCATTTATGTGTAACCCGCCCACCTGAGATATGTGTGAACCTTGTTTTTAAACATATTCACGCTGCTAGCAGTTACACAATCTGTAGATAATCCGTTTCATTCAATTACACACACACACACACACACACACACACACACACACACACACACACACACACACACACACACACACACACACACACACACACACACACACACACACACACACACACACACACACACACACACACACACACACACACACACACACACACACACACACACACACACACACACACACACACACACACACACACACACACACACACACACACACACACACACACACACACACACACACACACACACACACACACACACACAAACACACACACACACACACACACACACACACACACACACACATATATATATTAAAAATAATAAAGGTCATAATGCTTATCCTTGTGGTACCCAACTGGTTGACAGGGGACGTGTCAAAGGTATAGCAGAGTGTAGTTGACAGGGAACGTATCAAACGTAGAACACAGTGTAGTTGACAGGAGACGTGTCAAATGTAGAACACAGTATGGTTGACATGGGACGTATCAAAGGTAGAGGCATTGTAGTTGTCAGGGACCGTGCCCAAGGTAGAACACAGTGTAGTTGACAGGGAATGTGTCAAAGGTAGAGCACAGTGTAGTTCATAGGGAGCGTGTCAAAGGTAGAACGCTGTGAAGTTGACAGGCAACGCGTTAAAGGAGAGTACAGTGTAATTGACAGGGGACGTGTCAAAGATAGAGCACAATGTAGTTGACAGGGGAAGTGTCAAAGGCAGAACACAGTGTAGTTGACAGGGGAAGTGTCAAGGGCAGAACACTGTGTAGTTGACAGGGGAAGTGTCAAAGGCAGAATACTGTGTAGTTGACAGAGGACGTGTCAAATGTAGAGCACAGTGTAGTTGACAGGGGAAGTGTCAAAGGCAGAACACAGTGTAGTTGACAGGAGAAGTGTCAAAGATAGAGCACAGTGTCGGAACTAGAGCACTTTCATGGACTATGTGGAACTCACTCCCAGTTAGAGTTAACCCACTCCCAGTTAGAGTTAACTCACTCCCAGTTAGAGTTAACCCACTCCCAGTTAGAGTTAACCCAATCCCAGTTAGAGTTAACTCACTCCCAGTTAGAGTTAACCCACTCCCAGTTAGAGTTAACCCATTCCCAATTATAGTTAACCCACTGCCAGTTAGAGTTAACCCACTCCCAGTTAGAGTTAGCCCACTCCCAGTTAGGGTTAACCCACTCCCATTTAGAGTTAACCCACTCCCAGTTAGAGTTAACCCACTCCCAATTATAGTTAACCCACTCCCAGTTAGAGTTAACTCACTCCCAGTTAGGGTTAAACAACTCCCATTTAGAGTTAACCCACTCCCAGTTAGAGTTAACCCACCCCCAGTTAGAGTTAAGTATGTAAGAAATATAACAACATTTCGCCGTAAACTAAAAATTCACCTGTTGAAACTTGCTTATCCTCCGTAGCTCCTAGCGTACCAATCCGACTGTTTACAACTGGAACTACTTATCCATTATAGAGAGAGTGGTTCCAGGTTATGACTGAAGCAGTCTCTTGCTGGAACGACCGACCAAGAGGACTCTAGCTGGAACGACCGACCAAGAGGACTCTTGCTGGAACGACCGACCAAGCGGTCTCTTGCTGGAACGACCGACCAAGCGGTCTCTTGCTGGAACGACCGACCAAGAGGTCTCTAGCTGGAACGACCGACCAAGAGGACTCTTGCTGGAACGATCGACCAAGCGGTCTCTTGCTGGAACGACCGACCAAGAGGTCTCTTGCTGGAACGAATGATCAAGAGGACTCTTGCTGGAACGACCGACCAAGAGGTCTCTTGCTGGAACGACCGACCAAGAGGACTCTTGCTGGAACTCACTGCACTGTGTAGTTAGAAGATACAAACTTCGCCGACGACACTAACCTCGTTTCCTACTCCCGAAAGGACATCCAAGAGAAAAATTACAGGTCACCTAAGGATGCACAAATCTATGAAACCGAAGACAGGCAGCGCATGAAAGATCACTGCGGGAGGGAAAAGATTAGAGGAGGTGAACAACTTCAAGTATTTTGGCAGCTTCATCTCAGCTCAACATTGAAAAAGAAATCTCCAAAAACGTCAGATCACCAGATTCACCAACATCTAGAAATCTACTTTAATCCACACTGAGACCAAACTGAAATTATACAGATCTAACGTCCGCTCAGTACTGGTATACATACCATGTGCTTCAGACACACGGAGGACGAACTACGAGACTGTGAGAACAACGAGACTGTGAGAACAACGAGACTGTGAGAACAACGAGACTGCGAGAACAACGAGATTGTGAGAACAACGAGACTGCGAGGACAACGAGACTGTGAGGACAACGAGACTGCGAGAACAACGAGACTGTGAGAACAACGAGACTGTGAGAACAACGAGACTGTGAGGACAACGAGACTGCGAGAACAACGAGACTGTGAGAACAACGAGACTGCGAGAACAACGAGACTGCGAGAACAACGAGACTGCGAGAACAACGAGACTGTGAGAACAAAGAGACTGCGAGAACAACGAGACTGCGAGAACAACGAGACTGCGAGAACAACGAGACTGCGAGAACAACGAGACTGCGAGAACAACGAGACTGTGAGAACAACGAGACTGTGAGAACAACGAGACTGTGAGAACAACGAGACTGTGAGAACAACGAGACTGTGAGGACAACGAGACTGTGAGGACAACGAGACTGCGAGAACAACGAGACTGCGAGAACAACGAGACTGTGAGAACAACGAGACTGTGAGAACAACGAGACTGCGAGAACAACGAGACTGCGAGAACAACGAGACTGCGAGAACAACGAGACTGTGAGAACAACGAGACTGTGAGAACAACGAGACTGTGAGAACAACGAGACTGTGAGGACAACGAGACTGTGAGAACAACGAGAATGTGAGAACAACGAGACTGTGAGAACAACGAGACTGTGAGAACAACGAGACTGTGAGGACAACGAGACTGCGAGAACAACGAGACTGTGAGAACAACGAGACCGCGAGAACAACGAGACTGCGAGGACAACGAGACTGTGAGGACAACGAGACTGTGAGAACAACGAGACTGTGAGAACAACGAGACTGCGAGAACAACGAGACTGCGAGAACAACGAGACTGAGAGAACAACGAGACTGTGAGAACAACGAGACTGCGAGAACAACGAGACTGCGAGAACAACGAGACTGTGAGAACAACGAGACTGTGAGAACAACGAAACTGCGAGAACAACGAGACTGTGAGAACAACGAGACTGTGAGAACAACGAGACTGTGAGAACAACGAGACTGTGAGGACAACGAGACTGTGAGAACAACGAGACTGTGAGAACAACGAGACTGTGAGAACAACGAGACTGTGAGAACAACGAGACTGTGAGAACAACGAGACTGCGAGAACAACGAGACTGTGAGGACAACGAGACTGCGAGAACAACGAGA
>OY759272.1:48595565-48640565 GCA_963662155.1 Lamellibrachia columna
ACAACAAACAGTGGAGACAACAAACAGTGGAAACAACAAACAGTGGAGACAACAAACAGTGGAGACAACAAACAGTGGAAACAACAAACAGTGGAGACAACAAACAGTGGAGACAACAAACAGTGGAGACAACAAACAGTGGAGACAACAAACAGTGGAGACAACAAACAGTGGAAACAACAAACAGTGGAGACAACAAACAGTGGAGACAACAAACAGTGGAAACAACAAACAGTGGAGACAACAAACAGTGGATACAACAAACAGTGGAGACAACAAACAGTGGAGACAACAAACAGTGGAGACAACAAACAGTGGAAACAACAAACAGTGGAAACAACAAAGAGTGGAAACAACAAACAGTGGAGACAACAAACAGTGGAGACAACAAACAGTGGAGACAACAAACAGTGGAAACAACAAACAGTGGAGACAACAAACAGTGGAAACAACAAACAGTGGAGACAACAAACAGTGGAGACAACAAACAGTGGAGACAACAAACAGTGGAGACAACAAACAGTGGAGACAACAAACAGTGGAAACAACAAACAGTGGAGACAACAAACAGTGGAGACAACAAACAGTGGAGACAACAAACAGTGGAAACAACAAACAGTGGAGACAACAAACAGTGGAGACAACAAACAGTGGAGACAACAAACAGTGGAGACAACAAACAGTGGAGACAACAAACAGTGGAGACAACAAACAGTGGAGACAACAAACAGTGGAGACAACAAACAGTGGAGACAACAAACAGTGGAGACTACAAACAGTGGAGACAACAAACAGTGGAGACAACAAACAGTGGAGACAACAAACAGTGGAGACAACAAACAGTGGAGACAACAAACAGTGGAGACAACAAACAGTGGAGACAACAAACAGTGGAGACTACAAACAGTTGAGACAACAAACAGTGGAGACAACAAACAGTGGAGACAACAAACAGTGGAGACAACAAACAGTGGAGACAACAAACAGTGGAGACAACAAACAGTGGAAACAACAAACAGTGGAGACAACAAACAGTGGAGACAACAAACAGTGGAGACAACAAACAGTGGAGACAACAAACAGTGGAGACAACAAACAGTGGAGACAACAAACAGTGGAAACAACAAACAGTGGAGACAACAAACAGTGGAGACAACAAACAGTGGAGACAACAAACAGTGGAGACAACAAACAATGGAGACAACAAACAGTGGAAACAACAAACAGTGGAAACAACAAACAGTGGAGACAACAAACAGTGGAGACAACAAACAGTGGAGACAACAAACAGTGGAGACAACAAACAGTGGAGACAACAAACAGTGGAGACAACAAACAGTGGAGACAACAAACAGTGGAGACAACAAACAGTGGAGACAACAAACAGTGGAGACAACAAACAGTGGAGACAACAAACAGTGGAGACAACAAACAGTGGAGACAACAAACAGTGGAGACAACAAACAGTGGAGACAACAAACAGTGGAAACAACAAACAGTGGAGACAACAAACAGTGGAGACAACAAACAGTGGAGACAACAAACAGTGGAGACAACAAACAGTGGAGACAACAAACAGTGGAGACAACAAACAGTGGAAACAACAAACAGTGGAGACAACAAACAGTGGAGACAACAAACAGTGGAGACAACAAACAGTGGAGACAACAAACAGTGGAGACAACAAACAGTGGAGACAACAAACAGTGGAAACAACAAACAGTGGAGACAACAAACAGTGGAGACAACAAACAGTGGAGACAACAAACAGTGGAGACAACAAACAGTGGAGACAACAAACAGTGGAGACAACAAACAGTGGAGACAACAAACAGTGGAAACAACAAACAGTGGAGACAACAAACAGTGGAGACAACAAACAGTGGAGACAACAAACAGTGGAGACAACAAACAGTGGAGACAACAAACAGTGGAGACAACAAACAGTGGAGACAACAAACAGTGGAGACAACAAACAGTGGAGACAACAAACAGTGGAGACAACAAACAGTGGAGACAACAAACAGTGGAGACAACAAACAGTGGAGACAACAAACAGTGGAGACAACAAACAGTGGAGACAACAAACAGTGGAGACAACAAACAGTGGAGACAACAAACAGTGGAGACAACAAACAGTGGAGACAACAAACAGTGGAGACAACAAACAGTGGAGACAACAAACAGTGGAGACAACAAACAGTGGAGACAACAAACAGTGGAGACAACAAACAGTGGAGACAACAAACAGTGGAAACAACAAACAGTGGAGACAACAAACAGTGGAGACAACAAACAGTGGAGACAACAAACAGTGGAGACAACAAACAGTGGAGACAACAAACAGTGGAGACAACAAACAGTGGAGACAACAAACAGTGGAGACAACAAACAGTGGAGACAACAAACAGTGGAGACAACAAACAGTGGAGACAACAAACAGTGGAGACAACAAACAGTGGAGACAACAAACAGTGGAAACAACAAACAGTGGAGACAACAAACAGTGGAGACAACAAACAGTGGAGACAACAAACAGTGGAAACAACAAACAATGGAGACAACAAACAGTGGAAACAACAAACAGTGGAGACAACAAACAGTGGAGACAACAAACAGTGGAGACAACAAACAGTGGAAACAACAAACAGTGGAGACAACAAACAGTGGAGACAACAAACAGTGGAGACAACAAACAGTGGAGACAACAAACAGTGGAGACAACAAACAGTGGAGACAACAAACAGTGGAGACAACAAACAGTGGAGACAACAAACAGTGGAGACAACAAACAGTGGAGACAACAAACAGTGGAAACAACAAACAGTGGAGACAACAAACAGTGGAGACAACAAACAGTGGAGACAACAAACAGTGGAGACAACAAACAGTGGAAACAACAAACAGTGGAGACAACAAACAGTGGAGACAACAAACAGTGGAGACAACAAACAGTGGAGACAACAAACAGTGGAGACAACAAACAGTGGAGACAACAAACAGTGGAGACAACAAACAGTGGAGACAACAAACAGTGGAGACAACAAACAGTGGAGACAACAAACAGTGGAAACAACAAACAGTGGAGACAACAAACAGTGGAGACAACAAACAGTGGAGACAACAAACAGTGGAGACAACAAACAGTGGAGACAACAAACAGTGGAGACAACAAACAGTGGAGACAACAAACAGTGGAGACAACAAACAGTGGAGACAACAAACAGTGGAGACAACAAACAGTGGAGACAACAAACAGTGGAGACAACAAACAGTGGAGACAACAAACAGTGGAGACAACAAACAGTGGAGACAACAAACAGTGGAGACAACAAACAGTGGAGACAACAAACAGTGGAAACAACAAACAGTGGAGACAACAAACAGTGGAGACAACAAACAGTGGAGACAACAAACAGTGGAGACAACAAACAGTGGAGACAACAAACAGTGGAGACAACAAACAGTGGAGACAACAAACAGTGGAGACAACAAACAGTGGAGACAACAAACAGTGGAGACAACAAACAGTGGAGACAACAAACAGTGGAGACAACAAACAGTGGAGACAACAAACAGTGGAGACAACAAACAGTGGAGACAACAAACAGTGGAGACAACAAACAGTGGAGACAACAAACAGTGGAGACAACAAACAGTGGAGACAACAAACAGTGGAGACAACAAACAGTGGAAACAACAAACAGTGGAAACAACAAACAGTGGAGACAACAAACAGTGGAGACAACAAACAGTGGAGACAACAAACAGTGGAGACAACAAACAGTGGAGACAACAAACAGTGGAGACAACAAACAGTGGAGACAACAAACAGTGGAGACAACAAACAGTGGAGACAACAAACAGTGGAGACAACAAACAGTGGAGACAACAAACAGTGGAGACAACAAACAGTGGAAACAACAAACAGTGGAGACAACAAACAGTGGAGACAACAAACAGTGGAGACAACAAACAGTGGAGACAACAAACAGTGGAGACAACAAACAGTGGAGACAACAAACAGTGGAGACAACAAACAGTGGAGACAACAAACAGTGGAAACAACAAACAGTGGAGACAACAAACAGTGGAAACAACAAACAGTGGAGACAACAAACAGTGGAG
Organism: Lamellibrachia columna; assembly: GCA_963662155.1. NCBI lineage: Eukaryota > Metazoa > Annelida > Polychaeta > Sabellida > Siboglinidae > Lamellibrachia > Lamellibrachia columna. Next base: position 48,599,694 of record OY759272.1, read on the forward strand.
ACAACAAACAGTGGAGACAACAAACAGTGGAGACAACAAACAGTGGAGACAACAAACAGTGGAAACAACAAACAGTGGAAACAACAAACAGTGGAGACAACAAACAGTGGAGATAACAAACAGTGGAGACAACAAACAGTGGAGACAACAAACAGTGGAAACAACAAACAGTGGAGACAACAAACAGTGGAGACAACAAACAGTGGAGACAACAAACAGTGGAGACAACAAACAGTGGAGACAACAAACAGTGGAAACAACAAACAGTGGAGACAACAAACAGTGGAGACAACAAACAGTGGAGACAACAAACAGTGGAAACAACAAACAGTGGAGACAACAAACAGTGGAGACAACAAACAGTGGAGACAACAAACAGTGGAGACAACAAACAGTGGAGACAACAAACAGTGGAAACAACAAACAGTGGAAACAACAAACAGTGGAAACAACAAACAGTGGAGACAACAAACAGTGGAGACAACAAACAGTGGAGACAACAAACAGTGGAAACAACAAACAGTGGAGACAACAAACAGTGGAAACAACAAACAGTGGAGACAACAAACAGTGGAGACAACAAACAGTGGAGACAACAAACAGTGGAGACAACAAACAGTGGAGACAACAAACAGTGGAAACAACAAACAGTGGAAACAACAAACAGTGGAGACAACAAACAGTGGAGACAACAAACAGTGGAGACAACAAACAGTGGAGACAACAAACAGTGGAGACAACAAACAGTGGAGACAACAAACAGTGGAGACAACAAACAGTGGAGACAACAAACAGTGGAGACAACAAACAGTGGAGACAACAAACAGTGGAGACAACAAACAGTGGAGACAACAAACAGTGGAGACAACAAACAGTGGAGACAACAAACAGTGGAGACAACAAACAGTGGAGACAACAAACAGTGGAAACAACAAACAGTGGAAACAACAAACAGTGGAGACAACAAACAGTGGAAACAACAAACAGTGGAAACAACAAACAGTGGAGACAACAAACAGTGGAAACAACAAACAGTGGAGACAACAAACAGTGGAGACAACAAACAGTGGAGACAACAAACAGTGGAGACAACAAACAGTGGAGACAACAAACAGTGGAGACAACAAACAGTGGAGACAACAAACAGTGGAGACAACAAACAGTGGAAACAACAAACAGTGGAGACAACAAACAGTGGAGACAACAAACAGTGGAGACAACAAACAGTGGAGACAACAAACAGTGGAGACAACAAACAGTGGAAACAACAAACAGTGGAGACCAGAAGATTAAGACTAAATCTAAATAGACGTTTCTAAACAAAATCATTGGATGGTTATATTCATAGAATTTCCTTCAGACAAAAGTAAAGTAGTAGAACTAGAAGCACCAAGTAGTGTTAGTAAAAGCAGAACTAGAAGCACCCTGTAGTGTTAGTAAAAGCAGAACTAGAAGCACCAAGTAGTGTTAGTAAAAGTAGAACTAGAAGCACCAAGTAGTATCAGAAAAATAGAACTAGAGGGCACCAAGTAGTATCAGTAAAAGTAGAACTAGAAGCACAAAGTAGTATCAGTAAAAGTAGAACTAGAGGGCACCAAGTAGTGTTAGTAAAAGTAGAACTAGAGGGGACCAAGTAGTATCAGTAAAAGTAGAACTAGAAGAGATCTAGAGGGCACCAAGTAGTGTTAGTAAAAGTAGAACTAGAAGGCACCAAGTAGTGTTAGTAAAAGTAGAACTAGAGGGCACCAAGTAGTGTTAGTAAAAGTTGAACTAGAAGGCACCAAGTAGTGTTAGTAAAAGTAGAACTAGAGGGCACCAAGTAGTGTTAGTAAAAGTAGAACTAGAAGGCACCAAGTAGTGTTAGTAAAAGTAGAACTAGAGTGCACCAAGTAGTATCAGTAAAAGTAGAACTAGAGTGCACCAAGTAGTATCAGTAAAAGTAGAACTAGAAGCACCAAGTAGTATCAGAAAAAGTAGAACTAGAAACACCAAATAGTATCAGTAAAAGTAGAACTAGAGAGCACCAAGTAGTGTTAATAAAAGTAGAACTAGAAGGCACCAAGTAGTGTTAGTAAAAGGAGAACTAGAGGGCACCAAGTAGTGTTAGTAAAAGTAGAACTAGAAGGCACCAAGTAGTTTTAGTAAAAGTAGAACTAGAGGGCACCAAGTAGTATCAGTAAAAGTAGAACTAGAAGCACTAGAAGCACCAAGTAGTATCAGAAAAAGTAGAACTAGAAACACCAAGTAGTATCAGTAAACGTAGAACTAGAGGGCACCAAGTAGTGTTAGTAGAAGTGGAACTAGAAGGCAACATGTAGTGTTAGTAAAAGTTGAATTAGAAGGCACCAAGTAGTATTAGTAAATGTAGAACTAGAAGACAACAAGTAGTGTTAGTAAAAGTAGAACTAGAGGGCACCAAGTAGTGTTAGTAAAATAACATTGCTGGTTGGATATATGGGAAAGTAATAAGACGATAAATGAATGGAACAAATTATATAATGATTGTGTATAGTGATAGTAGAGTCAGTACATTAAAACATATAAATACAAAATGTGAAATGTCTTACAAAGGCGGGCCAGACATTGTTTACCATTTTGAAAACTCACAAAGTGAATAGCTTCCTTGTCCACTTGCCATCTGGAACATTATGTTTTTGTATGGCAATCATGTTAAATCTGGATTAAGATCATAAATCTTGTTATTGCTCTTTGGAAATAATTAATTCTCATTTGTACATTTAAAAGTCAATTGTACACACTCTCGACACACTAATGCAATGAACGACATTGTGAGCGTTGTAACCCCGATCTTTTGAGCACACCCCTATTATATTGTCTGTCCTAAACATAGTCAACATAACCGTTCCATGTTAGTCTTGGCTCCATAATAGGTAACAGACGACCCGTTGTCTAGTACGTAATAAAACTGTACCCGTTTTGTCATTTTAATTATGTTTTAGTACGCCTCAGACTAAAAATAACTGATGACTTTTGTTGTTTGTTATAATATACGACGATATAGAGTTACTCGTGCCTGGGGCAGGTCACGATCCACGTCCACATCCAAAGTGAAAGCCTGGCAGCGCCTTTGAACCACACACCGTACTTAAAACAAAACAGAATCATGGTTTGGGAGCTATGCACATACATTAGATGACAAAAACTAACCATGGGCAACTAAAATCAAGAATATCACGCCATGGTTTATTAAGAATGTGTTCGAAAAGTGGAAGATTTCGGTCATTTCCCCAGTTAATTAAAATGGAAATATATTATTTCAATCTGAAAGTCGGCTTCACAAGTCCGCGTCAAATATAGTTGTTACACTACGATCGAGATACAACGTCTGACGGACTCACTGTACGGTCCATAGCATTCATATTCCAATCGAGTTTCGCCATTTATTAATCAACAAAATATACCTATATCAAAGCATCACAGATGTCTGTGCTTCGACCTTTATAAGTTTGTCATTCAATTTTATACTTGTGATGAATCAGCAACGCTCTTGTAAACGTTTGGCAACGTCAATCCAAGTGTTTGGCTTCTACGCGGGCCCTAGCAACCACAATAGCATTTAACACATCAGATATAGTGATTAGAACATTTAACACATCAAAGATAGTGATTAGAACATTTAACACATCCGGGAATGTGAACGAATAGTATTCGCACAATAATTGCAGCGTAGCTGAACGCTTCCTGAACAAGTCGAAGTGTAAAGCAATTTGAGTGACCTGAGGACTGGATACCTCGCTATATAAAAACCTACCTTTACTTTTTTATTTTAGTTGCCGCTGAAGGTGACATTTCACAGCGACTCCGCGAATAAATGTCTGCACATATTAGATGCGTCAATGTGATGAAAGAAGAATGTGTCATTGCTTGTTGACTCACTATTTAACTGTCTGTATCGTTCCTCGTCATCTCGTTCAGGGTGGAAACAATGCAGCTATCAACATTTGTCAAACATGACGACGACACAGCAGCTTCCCCCCTCCCCCCTCCCCCACCCCAGTGCGACGAATGGCAGTGAGTTGACTTGTGATTCCAATATTACTGAACGGCTGCACCGATGGAAAGACACATAGTCAAATGCTCTTAGAAGCTGCTTCCGCAACTCATTTAGTTCATCGCCAATCGTTTGTGTTCAAATGCATAGTGTGCGCAGTCTGGTCGTTAGATCGGGTAGCCACACGGTAGATAGTCTTATGTTATAGTATACAGAGGCAGAGCCATTTTTGCCCTTTTTCGCCGAATTTTAACTGGGCCTAGTAGAATATAATGTAATAGTTTGTCGAAAGATTTCATCCAAACTAAACGAGCTACCATGTCGTAGTGGATACTACCATGTCGTAGTGGATACTACCATGTCGTAGTGGATACTACCATGTCATAGTGGACACTACCATGTGGTAGTGGATACTACCATGTCGTAGTGTATACTACCATGTCGTAGTGGATACTACCATGTCGTAGTGGATACTACCATGTCGTAGTGTATACTACCATGTCGTAGTGTATACTACCATGTCGTAGTGTATACTACCATGTCGTAGTGGATATTACCATGTCGTAGTGGATACTACCATGTCGTAGTGGATACTACCATGTCTTAGTGGACACTACCATGTCGTAGTGGATACTACCATGTCGTAGTGTATACTACCATGTCGTAGTGGATACTACCATGTCGTAGTGGATACTACCATGTCGTAGTGTATACTACCATGTCGTAGTGTATACTACCATGTCGTAGTGTATACTACCATGTCGTAGTGGATATTACCATGTCGTAGTGGATACTACCATGTCGTAGTGGATACTACCATGTCGTAGTGGATACTACCATGTCGTAGTGGATACTACCATGTCGTAGTGGATACTACCATGTCGTAGTGTATACTACCATGTCGTAGTGAATACTACCATGTCGTAGTGGATACTACCATGTCGTAGTGGATACTACCATGTCGTAGTGGATACTACCATGTCGTAGTGGATACTACCATGTCGTAGTGGATACTACCATGTCGTAGTGGATACTACCATGTCGTAGTGTATACTACCATGTCGTAGTGTATACTACCATGTCGTAGTGGATATTATCATGTCGTAGTGGATACTACCATGTCGTAGTGGATATTACCATGTCGTAGTGGATACTACCATGTCGTAGTGGATACTACCATGTCGTAGTGTATACTACCATGTCGTAGTGGATACTACCATGTCGTAGTGGATATTACCATGTCGTAGTGGATACTACCATGTCGTAGTGGATACTACCATGTCGTAGTGGATACTACCATGTCGTAGTGGATACTACCATGTCGTAGTGGATACTACCATGTCGTAGTGTATACTACCATGTCGTAGTGGATATTACCATGTCATAGTGGATACTACCATGTCGTAGTGGATATTACCATGTCGTAGTAGATACTACCATGTCGTAGTGGATACTACCATGTGGTAGTGGATACTACCATGTCGTAGTGGACACTACCATGTCGTAGTGGATACTACCATGTCGTAGTGTATACTACCATGTCGTAGTGGATACTACCATGTCGTAGTGGATACTACCATGTCGTAGTGTATACTACCATGTTGTAGTGGATACTACCATGTTGTAGTGGATACTACCATGTCGTAGTGGATACTAGATCCCGAGACGAGCGAAATATTGAAATAAGGGAGCAGCTAGAAGTTGACGCACGGCCACGACGAACATGTCAGTGAGAAATGACATCTTTAAAGACATTAAAGTTTAATCATTGGTGGCGATTGTTAAAAGAATAAAAAGCAATTATACGGATATGTGAAGAAATCAGAAACGACGTGATTCCTTTTAAAACCATATTTCATTTCCCCGCACATTGGCGAGGTTTTTTTAATCAATTCAACGCTGTTGTAGTTGACTTAAGTCTTAACCAATTAAAGCAGAACAAAATACGATTGATACAGTGTTTGCACGTCTGTCTTGTTTTCGCATTATTCAGTCGTTGATATGTGATATTCTGCTGACTGATTGCATGTCAGCACAAACCTGATCGAACTGAAATTTGTGCCATTTTGTGACCAAAGAAACTGCCCTTTCGGGACCTTGTCTGCAGCAATAATTTATTCTCGACAGGCCCTGTTTCCGGCATAAATGACCGCGACAGAGTCGTCGTTGAATTGACTACTGGAGTGAGTATCATTCTGCAAGTCGTGATGAAAACAGATAAACACCAGAGCATGCATCATGTGCGGCTTTGTTAGTTGAAGATTTTAATCAATTACACAATGGTGATTGTAGTTAGATTAACAACTTTCTCTTGTGTATGACGCTGCTAGTGGTGATTATTTGACATCAGCTTTTGTTTCCATTTATTGTTGTCTTAAGATAACAACTTATTTATCATTTTAATTTAGTTTAACCTTTTAATTTTGTTTCACATTTTAATTTTGTTTCACATTTTAATTTTGTTTAACATTTTAATTTACTTTAACATTTTAATTTTGTTTAACATTTTAATTTAGTTTAACATTTAAATTTTGTTTCACATTTAAATTTTGTTTCACATTTAAATTTTGTTTCACATTTTAATTTTGTTTCACATTTTTATTTTGTTTCACATTTTAATTTTGTTTCACATTGGGGATGCGACACCCAACAATTGTATTTCCTGGTTGTTCTAGTTATTTCGCCGCGACGTTCTGTTAACTCACTAGTCTGTTGTGGTTACTACAATTGTATGGTGTTTCGAGGTCTCATTCAACTAACCAGCCGTTTACAGAACGAATGAAGGTGGACATGGCTTGGTAATATCTACAGCATGAACAACGACCTGCCAGCAAAAATAGCGTTATCCTGGACGCCAGAAGGAAACAGAAAAAGAGCCAGGCCGAAAACAACGTGGCGACGAACAATAGAAGAAGAACTGAAGGCTGCTGGGTTAACATGGGACACAGCAGCAAGGAGAGCCCAAGACAGAGGGAACTGAAGGCTGCTGGATTAACATGGGACACAGCAGCAAGGAGAGCCCAAGTCAGAGGGAACTGAAGGCTGCTGGGCTGACGTGGGACACAGCAGAAAGGAGAGCCCAAGACAGAGGGAATTGAAGGCTGCTGGGCTGACGTGGGACATAGCAGCAAGGAGAGCCCAAGACAGAGGGAACTGAAGGCTGCTGGGTTAACATGGGGCACATCAGCAAGGAAAGCCCAAGACAGAGGGAACTGAAGGCTGCTGGGTTAACATGGGACACAGCAGAAAGGAGAGCCCAAGACAGAGGGAACTGAAGGCTGCTGGGTTAACATGGGACACAGCAGCAAGGAGAGCCCAAGACAGAGGGAACTAAAGGCTGCTGGGTTAACATGGGGCACAGCAAAAAGGAGAGCCCAAGACAGAGGGAACTGAAGGCTGCTGGGTTAACATGGGACACAGCAGCAAGGAGAGCCCAAGACAGAGGGAACTAAAGGCTGCTGGGTTAACATGGGACACAGCAGAAAGGAGAGCCCAAGACAGAGGGAACTAAAGGCTGCTGGGTTAACATGGGACACAGCAGCAAGGAGAGCCCAAGACAGAGGGAACTAAAGGCTGCTGGGTTAACATGGGACACAGCAGAAAGGAGAGCCCAAGACAGAGGGAACTGAAAGCTGCTGGGTTAACATGGGACACAGCAGCAAGGAGAGCCCAAGACAGAGGGAACTAAAGGCTGCTGGGTTAACATGGGACACAGCAGAAAGGAGAGCCCAAGACAGAGGGAGCTGAAGGCTGCTGGGTTAACATGGGGCACATCAGCAAGGAAAGCCCAAGACAGAGGGAATTGAAGGCTGCTGGGTTAACATGGGGCACAGCAGCCAGGAGAGCCCAAAACAGAGGGAACTGAAGGCTGCTGGGTTAACATGGGACACAGCGGCCAGGAGAGCCCAAAACAGAGGGAACTGAAGGCTGCTGGGTTAACATGGGACACAGCAGCAAGGAGAGCCCAAGACAGAGGGAACTAAAGGCTGCTGGGTTAACATGGGGCACATCAGCAAGGAAAGCCCAAGACAGAGGGAATTGAAGGCTGCTGGGTTAACATGGGGCACAGCAGCCAGGAGAGCCCAAAACAGAGGGAACTGAAGGCTGATGGGTTAACATGGGACACAGCGGCCAGGAGAGCCCAAAACAGAGGGAACTGAAGGCTGCTGGGTTAACATGGGACACAGCAGCAAGGAGAGCCCAGGACAGAGGGAACTAAAGGCTGCTGGGTTAACATGGGACACAGCAGCAAGGAGAGCCCAATACAGAGGGAACTAAAGGCTGCTGGGTTAACATGGGGCACAGCAAAAAGGAGAGCCCAAGACAGAGGGAACTGAAGGCTGCTGGGTTAACATGGGACACAGCAACAAGGAGAGCCCAAGACAGAGGGAACTGAAGGCTGCTGGGTTAACATGGGGCACAGCAAAAAGGAGAGCCCAAGACAGAGGGAACTGAAGGCTGCTGGGTTAACATGGGACACAGCAGCAAGGAGAGCCCAAGACAGAGGGAACTGAAGGCTGCTGGGTTAACATGGGGCACAGCAAAAAGGAGAGCCCAAGACAGAGGGAACTGAAGGCTGCTGGGTTAACATGGGGCACAGCAAAAAGGAGAGCCCAAGACAGAGGGAACTGAAGGCTGCTGGGTTAACATGGGACACAGCAGCAAGGAGAGCCCAAGACAGAGGGAACTGAAGGCTGCTGGGTTAACATGGGACACAGCGGCAAGGAGAGCCCAAGACAGAGGGAACTAAAGGCTGCTGGGTTAACATGGGGCACAGCAAAAAGGAGAGCCCAAGACAGAGGGAACTGAAGGCTGCTGGGTTAACATGGGACACAGCAGCAAGGAGAGCCCAAGACAGAGGGAACTGAAGGCTGCTGGGTTAACATGGGACACAGCAGCAAGGAGAGCCCAAGACAGAGGGAACTAAAGGCTGCTGGGTTAACATGGGGCACAGCAAAAAGGAGAGCCCAAGACAGAGGGAATTGAAAGCTGCTGGGCTGACGTGGGACACAGCAGCCAGGAGAGCCCAAGACAGAGGGAACTGAAGGCTGCTGGGTTAACATGGGACACAGCGGCAAGGAGAGCCCAAGACAGAGGGAACTAAAGGCTGCTGGGTTAACATGGGGCACAGCAAAAAGGAGAGCCCAAGACAGAGGGAACTGAAGGCTGCTGGGTTAACATGGGACACAGCAGCAAGGAGAGCCCAAGACAGAGGGAACTGAAGGCTGCTGGGTTAACATGGGACACAGCAGCAAGATGAGCCCAACACAGAAGGGTCTGGCGAGATCTTATGCGAGTCTTATGTGCCACACGGCATAAAGAGGATAAGTAAGTAAGTAAGTAAGTAAGTAAGTAAGTAAGTAAGTAAGTAAGAAAGTTAGTAAGTAAGTAAGTAAGTAAGTAAGTAAGTAAGTAAGTAATCGCCAAGCTGACCTTTTTATGCTTTTACTGGGGTGAGATTTAGCAAGTCATGGAAGGTAGCCAGTCGGGCTACCAACCTTTCAAAGTGAAGTAGCCCAACAGCTTCTTAAGTAGCCCACTTGCTAATCAATACTTTGATGACAGAAAGTAAAGATAGAATGTATGAACGACATCAACGACAAATAAAAACATCAAAAACAAACAGTTTTGAAACATTTGTTTTTAAGGCAGGATCAATAGAATGTGATACATAGGTGATACACAGGTTGTTTTTCTTTCATAACATGGTACACCAACAGTCTACGCGAAAAGTCTCCAAGCGTCACACGACATCGGATCCTGTGAACTGAACAGTTTTGCTGATTTTTTACAGGACCTGATTTTATCCTAGCCTAGAGAAACTTTAAGCAGGTTCCCGGTTAATTCACCAGAAGCACTCCGCGCACCATGGAGATAAGTATGTCTAACTATGATCGAGATAGCGTATGTTTTATGTATGTAAGTTTGTATGTGGTTATGTTCACGTTTTCCTCCTAGACGGCTTGCACCTCGGGCGCCAAACTTCCAGGGATTACCCTACGACCCCACGAATGAAACGTAACGCCTTTTTTTCGAAATACCCATATCAAGGGCTCTTGGTGGTTTTTGTGGTAAATCAAATGTTCGCTGCGTAAGACGTTAACTTCCAACAATCGCAGAAACCACGCACGCGCGCGGCGAATACTTCGGTACGTAAACCGTTTTATAGTACGTAGCGTCATCTGGGCGGTTTATATTACGTAAAACGTTAACTTCCAACAATCGCAGAAACCAAGCGCGCGATGACTACTTCAGTACGTAAACCGTTTGATAGTACGTAGCACCATCTGGGCGGTTTATATTACGTAAAACGTTAACTTCCAACAATCGCAGAAACCAAGCGCGCGACGACTACTTCAGTACGTAAACCGTTTTATAGTACGTAGCGTCATCTGGGCGGTTTATATTACGTAAAACGTTAACTTCCAACAATCGCAGAAACCAAGCGCGCGACGACTACTTCAGTATGTAAACCATTTGATAGTACGTAGCGTCATCTGGGCGGTTTATATTACGTAAAACGTTAACTTCCAACAATCGCAGAAACCAAGCGCGCGATGACTACTTCAGTACGTAAACCGTTTTATAGTACGTAGCGTCATCTGGGCGGTTTATATTACGTAAAACGTTAACTTCCAACAATCGCAGATACCAAGCGCGCGACGACTACTTCAGTACGTAAACCGTTTGATAGTACGTAGCGCCATCTGGGCGGTTTATATTACGTAAAACGTTAACTTCCAACAATCGCAGAAACCAAGCGCGCGACGACTACTTCAGTACGTAAACCATTTGATAGTACGTAGCGTCATCTGGGCGGTTTATATTACGTAAAACGTTAACTTCCAACAATCGCAGAAACCAAGCGCGCGACGACTACTTCAGTACGTAAACCGTTTTATAGTACGTAGCGTCATCTGGGCGGTTTATATTACGTAAAACGTTAACTTCCAACAATCGCAGAAACCAAGCGCGCGATGACTACTTCAGTACGTAAACCGTTTGATAGTACGTAGCACCATCTGGGCGGTTTATATTACGTAAAACGTTAACTTCCAACAATCGCAGAAACCAAGCGCGCGACGACTACTTCAGTACGTAAACCGTTTTATAGTACGTAGCGTCATCTGGGCGGTTTATATTACGTAAAACGTTAACTTCCAACAATCGCAGAAACCAAGCGCGCGATGACTACTTCAGTACGTAAACCGTTTGATAGTACGTAGCACCATCTGGGCGGTTTATATTACGTAAAACGTTAACTTCCAACAATCGCAGAAACCAAGCGCGCGACGACTACTTCAGTACGTAAACCGTTTTATAGTACGTAGCGTCATCTGGGCGGTTTATATTACGTAAAACGTTAACTTCCAACAATCGCAGAAACCAAGCGCGCGATGACTACTTCAGTACGTAAACCGTTTGATAGTACGTAGCACCATCTGGGCGGTTTATATTACGTAAAACGTTAACTTCCAACAATCGCAGAAACCAAGCGCGCGACGACTACTTCAGTACGTAAACCGTTTTATAGTACGTAGCGTCATCTGGGCGGTTTATATTACGTAAAACGTTAACTTCCAACAATCGCAGAAACCAAGCGCGCGACGACTACTTCAGTACGTAAACCGTTTGATAATACGTCGCGCCATATGGGTGGTTTATATTAATTATAGTAGAAATAACGCACCCACCCAATACACAATAAAAAGACAGTAGAAAGCAGATATTCTACTATTCTACAACCAACACAAGTATTCTTGGGTCTAAATGCAGGCGACCTTCAACATTTTGAACATGCACCGAGTATTGCATCACGTGCGTGACGCGGTTGTTTCGAGCGTATTGATGGCATATTGGCCTGAGGCCATTTGGTAAACATTGCTACCATGACTGTCACGTATGAACTACCACGTCATCCCGTCCTGAGGACGGGCATTTTTGTTAGTATATATAAAAGTGGCGCCACGCGGCACCAAGACTACTAACATGACCGGTTATTATTTCAGTATTTAATGACCGTTCAGTTACATGTTGAGCGTCGATGTGGTTGATTAAAAATACAATGAATGTTACATATTGATATCGCTTCGGCTACAAACCGCAACATTTCTTGCAATATCAAACGTGTCACAAAAACACCATTTATGGTTAACATAAATGCGATATAGACAGGACAACACTTCTGAGATGTTTATTAACATTCCGTTTGTTTTTGCTGGGTCTAAAATAATGCAGCTTCGTAAATATTTCGAATCATCATGCGGGCTACAGTTGTCAACAATTGAAGTCGCCCGAAACCATTTTTGGGCGTCATTGGCGACCGGGCCACCGCTAAATCTCACTCCTGTTTTATTTCCTGTTCTAATTCATTAAATAGTATTATTGTAGTGCATAGCCTGTATGTTAGCTAGCAATCAACGTTCAACTACAACCACCAGTTTCACGCACCCTAACAACTGCCGGACCAAAGTCCCACAATTGCGTCAACTGTACACAGTCATTAGTCTTTGTTTGGTGGTGTAATTTATTCACGTCACAGGTGCGAAGTTTCTCCCGACAACTCAACGCTCAGTTGGACTCAGTTTTTTGCAGGCGATTTCCATTGTTAGCGTGAGCCCGCGCAGACCGGAAGGGTTCCAAATGACGTTAGTCGGCGTTGAAAAGATTTGTTGAAACAGATGTTTATCGCAGTTAGTTGACACTTCCAACGCTACAGCACAATATGAATTATTCTACCGGATTAAAACGAGACAGGAAGATGGAAGATAATATGTCGCATTGAAATGACACAGTAAAGCCTATAATGAATTCAGTTTACGTGATTTGAAAATTTTAGTGGAAATAGTAGAAATGAAGGCGACAGCATTGTTAAATTAAACACACTGATACCATCTAAGGAGGATGCGATCTAGAGGGCACGATCTGGGGGATACGATCTAGAGGGTTCGATCTAGAGGGTACGATCTGGGGGATACGATCATTCGAGCATTGTAGATTTAACCAGATTTAACCATATTGTCATTCAAAGCAAAAAACAACAGATGGCTAGTGCAAAAGGAAGCAACTGTCTTATCTATAATTTATGTGGTCTGTCTTTATTACATATATCTGCCAAGTTTGTTTTTAAACATATTCACCCTATTAACATGTATATAATCAGTCGCTAATTTGTCCCATTTATTTATTATCCTGTGTGAGACTGAATACTCTCTTATATCCAAAGGACATTGTTCATTTACTAAGGCCACTTCGCGCCATCTAGTTCGTAGATACTCCTTGTGTTTGAAAAATATTGCTATCAATGTTTTCATAACCATTCAATATATTTTTTAACCTTGCCCTTTTTAACCTTGCCCTTTTTAACCTTGCCCTTTTTAACCTTGCCCATTTTAACCTTGCCCTTTTTAACCTTGCCCTTTTTAACCTTGCCCTTTTTAACCTTGTCCTTTTTAACCTTGCCCTTTTTAACCTTGTCCTTTTTAACCTTGCCCTTTTTAACCTTGTCCTTTTTAACCTTGCCCTTGGTGTCCTCTTAATCTCTTCGTATCTAGTGTTGTCAAATACATTCCTTCGGGTGTTTTTCCATAACTAATGTGTTATGGGGCACACACAGTCTCATTCTAATACCTCTACGCCATCGAAACGTATTAATATGAGAAATTGTATTATTACATTGTTCAGAATAACTATTGCTCTTATAGGCTAAGAGTTATGCCCATGCCAGTTTAACCCTCCCTCCCTCCCTCCCTCCCTCCCTCCCTCCCTCCCTCCCTCCCTCCCTCCCTCCCTCCCTCCCTCCCTCCCTCCCTCCCTCCCTCCCTCCCTCCCTCCCTCCCTCCCTCCCTCCCTCCCTCCCTCCCTCCCTCCCTCCCTCCCTCCCTCCCTCCCTCCCTCCCTCCCTCCCTCCCTCCCATGAAGCAGTCATTCAACGCGCGCACATGACGCGTGCGCGCAGTACGAAATTACACTAAATACGTTCGCTTAATAATAGTTCGAAGTTGGTCAGAAGAGGGCGACACTTCAACCGCCTGGAAATTAGCATTGAACATCATCGCTAGACCTCATCTTCCAACGACGGGGGTTACGTGGGATTATTATAAAGAGCTACTGTAAAGATACGATATCGTAGCACAGTTGAGTCGGTATAGCCTTGTGTAGCTTGATGCATGAAATCACACACTCGTGATAAATGAATGGAATAAACTGCCAAATGATTGTGTTAATGCTAGTAGTGTGAATATGTTTAAAAATAGAATTGATAGATATTTGATAAGGGTGGGCTACACATAGATGAGAAAATGTTTGGACTCTCGATAAGCCAATGGCTTCCTTGTCCACTTGCCATCTGGAACTTGTTGTTTGGGATGCCAATCTTGTCAAATCTTGTTAAATCACACTATGTACGCTGTATGGATTTGGGAACAGACCACAGTTACGTTTGCCGCTTCTATAGTGTTTTCTTAAACTTTCACAGAACAATGAACACCAGTTAATTACTGTCCTCCTCATGGAAATGCGTGAAAATGGCCTCGTTTAAAAAAAAAAAAATTCAAACAATTTTAAACCAGTTCGGTCATTGATTGTGTGAGGCCTAGGAACGGCCTGATGTAGTGGTGAGTGACTGTTTCTTGCCATCAAATAAAATATATGATGCAATCATAAATAAATAATTAACACCACTCCACACAGCACTCGCAATTCACACTGTCCTAGTGATTCTTTATGTAATGGCTTATTAACCCCTCTAGGTGACACGCCACACGGAACATCGTGGCAACGACATATAGCACATCAAGGCCACAACACACGAAGTAACGATAACGATACTTGGGGTGTCGTGGCAACGATATTCGAGGTATCGTGACGACAATACTCGGGGTATCGTAGCAAAGATTCACGAAGTATTGTGGCAACGATTCACAGGTTATCGTGGCAACGATACAATGGGTATCATGGCAACGACACACGAAGTATCGTGGCAACGGTACAATGGGTATCATGACAACGGTACACGGGTAACACGGGGTATCGTTACAACGATACACGAGGTATCGTGGCAACGGTACACGGGGTATCGTGACTACGATACACGAAGTGCAGTGGTAACGTTACACGGGGTGTCGTAGCAACGATACACGAAGATTCGTGGCAAGTAACGATATTCTTGTATCGTGGCAATGATATTCGGAGTATCGTGGCAACGATACTCGGGGTATCGAGGCAACGATACACGGGGTATCGAGGCAACGGTACACGGGATGTCTAGGCTACGATACTTGGGGTATCGTGGTAACGGTACACGGGGTATCGTGGTAAGTAACGATATTCGGGGAATCGTGGCAACGATATTCTGGGTATCGAGGCAACGATACTCGGGGTATCGTGGCAACGGTAGACAGTGTATTAAGGCTACGATACTCGGGGTATCGTGGCAACGGTACACAGTGTATCGAGACAATGAAACTCGGGATATCGAGGCAACGATACTCGGGGTATCGAGACAATGACACGCAGGGTATCGAAACAACGACACTCGGGGTATCGAGGCAGCGGTACACGCAGTACACGGAACAATGTGGTCGCAGTACACGGAACAATGTGGTCGCAGTACACGGAACAATGTGGTCGCAGTACATGGATCTTCGGTGTCATAGCAGTGGACACACATTCGAACAGCACATGAAGTAACCCTTCACGACAATGTACATCAACTATAGCAATACCGAGTGTGATGATGTAACCGGGTGAATAACGACGCAGTATGGCGTGTCATGGCAGGCAGGAACGAGAACTCTCTTGAAGCAGCCACCAGCCGCTGGCCCGGGATTCGTTTCCAGGACCGACATAAATAAAGGTCAACGGTGTACGTGGTAGCAGGTAAGTCGTAGTTGCTGCTACTGCGTTGTCGTTGTCGTTGTCGTTGCCCTGAGTTTCGTCTGTACCTCGGCTATAGATGATACTTCGTCATTAAACAGAGGCGAAGATGACCTTACAAAGAGTTGAATTCAAGCGTTGAATTGACGTTGATCCGCCGTCGGGTGTATAGGTAAGAAAACGCAGGCAGTTATCGGGTGTATCGTGCAAGTAGGATGCTATGTCGGTGGTTGCCTGGCGGCCCTATATATAGCGCACCTTGTTATTTACTTGCCCGGCCCTGGCCCGGCCATATCGCTGTAGTCCAGGCAGGAATACTTACCGTAAACTTTACAATACAAGCGCAATACTCGTCAGTGCCGAGGAGATACGCCAGGAAATATTGCATTGTCCAAGTGTTATCTATGTTATTGTTGTTAGTGTCATTGTTTTGTTTGTTTTGATCTAAAGACGTAGTGAGGGAACTGGTTGCTTGGCGACCAAACCATGGACAGAGAAGACCAAGAAACCGTGACTAACTTGTCCAAAACTACTTGCAACCGATTCCAGGACATCAATTACTATACTTGACTTGCAACTGAATCCGGGACAACAGTTACTGAACAAGCTATCCAGGACAGATACCAGTTGAGAAGTATCGCGAACACCTTTTCCGTCCTTGTGACGACTGTGTGATGATGATGATGATGATGATGTTATTAATGTTATTATCATTGTGTTGGTATTCATAGTATTATCAACGATTGATTTGTAGCTGTTTGTGTTTTCCCCACCGCCGTGAAACACGTCCTGACGATACTGTACACGTTTCAGCCGACCAGGAGCCCTCACAGCGACTGTCTGACGCCGGCCGTCGGTGCGAAGATGGAGCCGCCCTCGAGGACCGACTCCCCGTCGAAGGACGTCGATGCTGACGACGAGACGTCGTGGGCCGACCTACCGACAGTGCTGCTGGAGGACATCTACTCGATGTTGACGATGAGACAACGCTTCAATTGCTCCCTCGTGTGTCGCAACTGGAACGATGTCCTCCTGGCACCGAGACTCTGGCGACTACTTGACGTGAGTCAGACCCGATAAACCGCACTCCGAAGTATCATCACTGTAACGCGTGAGATGCCGAGAAGGGACGGAGCGATTACGCGATCGCATCGCGCCATCTCTCCATCGCATCGCACCAATGTTCCACTACATCGCGCCATCTCTCCATCGCATCGCACCATCGTTCCACTGCATCGCGCCATCTCTCCATCGCGTCGCAACATCGTTCCACCGCATCGTGTCATCTCTCCACCTCATCGCACAATCGCATCGCGCCATCTCTCCATCGCATCGCATCGCATCGCACCAGCGCTCCGTCATACTGTTCCACCGAATTAACGTTCCAATAACAGCAACGGCCCTTCTCGGCCGTCATAAATTTACAAAGATCCCCCAACACCGCACTGTAATCACAGAGGAGTGTTTCGACGGAACCAGGCATACATTTCGTGTCACTGATGTTCACCAAATCCAAATTAGCGAGATTCGTTCTTATATAATAAAATACTTTTAAGGTTACCGTTAATTATGTTTTTATGTCGTACCATACATTTTGTAAAGTCGTGTTCACATATATGTCCCACCCAAGCTTAAACACGCTGTATCAGTGACCTGAGAGTACAGTACGACAGGGCACGAAAACGCTGAACGACGTGAAACCATCAAAAGGCGTGGAAGGCTCATAAGTCTTCATCTTCTATCTTCATCAAAGCGTGACATCGCACGAAGGCAGTTCTACGCTTAAATGTGCCGATAACACATTCGTACGAGACGCGTATGCGAGTAATGGCAACTTAACAAATGCAACTTGCCGAAGATGTCATGTTACTGTCTATATAATGTTACTGTCTATATAATGTTACTGTCTATATAATGTTACTGTCTATATAATGTTCCACTCATTCATTTACGTCAGTTGTTAAGTCCTGCTCGGTCCGTACTAAATGACGTGTCACCCAACCTGCGTGTCGCCACCCACTTTATGAAACCCGCCACCAAGTCCAATCTGTAAAAAAACTTGTGCCGCTTCGTAGAACCCGCCCACCCTTCGCGATCGCCCCAATAAGAAACAGCCACGCCCATTCAGAGACGCCACGCCCACCGTGAGACGCCACGCCCATTCAGAGACGCCACGCCCACATCGTCTAATCGACAACGTAGGACATCCCGGTGTACAGTGTAGTTTGATTTCATTCGGCGAACGTCGGACGTGATGGTTTTGAGGAAGCTCTAGCGAGGCGTGCTGATTTTTAATAAAATTATGTCTTGGTTAAAATAATGCATGCAACAGTCTCGTAAGACCATAATCACGTTTCCATGCAGATTGCAGTTAATTTTGAACTTACGTATATGTTTTACTGATAATAACTAAATAATAAAGTAAATAATTGTTTAGGCTATTCCATATTTAAAACTTCTTAGTTTAGGCTATTCCATGTGACCATGTTTATAACGCTCTTTTTATGGCATAGTTTATTTGTGCTGAATTCGACCTATCGACAAATGTTTTTTTGCATCTGGCTACTTAAAATGTATAACACAACTGGGCCTCCCATTTACTGCTTGGTGTCGGGCGTGTCCCTCCAACATTGTACAGTTTCTTTCGCTGAGAAACTTGCAATAAAGTGGACGTAAGGTCCTGGACGCACACAAACAAGAGAACAATATATTTACAACGATTTTGCAAGGCTGGAGATAAAATAAAAATAATATAATATATAATATATGTTTATCTTAATATACATTTTAAAGATATGATGGATATGTATATATATATATATATATATATATATATATATATATATATATCTTTAAAATGTATCATAACATTATATCTTTAAAATGTATATATATATATATATATATATATATATATATATATATATATATATATATATATATATATATATATATATATATATATATATATATATATATATATATATATATATATATGTATATAATATTTATACATAAACATTGACGTCATTGTTATCGCCGGACAGGTGGGGCAGGAGATGTTTCTCGTTCGCCGCGTGAATCGCTTCCACCACAGTGGCTACGAGTACCGACTGAGTCGCTACCGGGTCAAGATGTGTCTCGTCCGTATCGGACACCACGTCCACCGTCTCCGCCTGCGGCCTATCAGCGACTATCTCTACCTCGGACAGTTCCTTAGGTACACGCGTATAAAACATTTCGATGTACATTTTGATGCGTTATCTTTGGTAATAAAAATAATTTTGGATATTGTCTGTGATGACAAGAACATTTTCTCTAGAAATACTGATACAATGTACCTACCAGAGCTGATACTGAGGAAGTATATCTTCTGAAAGCAGCTTCTTGTGTCCTCATAGTTCAGTTATAGTCTATTAATGCTTGATCAAGTACAGAATAAATGTTGCTTCGTGCCGTGTAGTTCGCCATCATCTCGTCGTCTGTGTTATTACAGACACAAGACACACTGTTATTGCTGGTTATTCATACATGTTGTGTTCCGGTCCGTCCACCGTGCTTGCTGTGACGTCACGCAGTGTCGTGTCTTCCTTCATTGAGTACTTCGAAGAATATCCGCTGCCGAATCTCCGCGCCTTTGAATTCACCTTCGCTTGCGAAGTGAGGGGCATAGATGGACTTCGCGTCATAGGCACAGGAGGGAAACTGTTGGAAGGACTCAAGGTTTGTGGGTCCTGTTCCATGTCGCGTCGCACCATTTTATTTAGATGAATCATATAAAACGACTACACTATTGTGGTTTGTCGGAGAGCCACTACTGACCAGGAAATAAAGACAGGAACAAATAATTTTAATACATTTAATGGTTATGAAGATATTGATATAAAAGCAGAATGGCGTATAATAGACTTAGAAGGCAAAAACTAGTCTTAGTAAAAAGGTCAGGCCCCTCCTCAGCGTTTCGAAAAGAGGAGTTCGGGCGGACTCAGTCAGTCGGGAATGTCTGGGTTGATATCTGAAAATGTTTACAGTTCAATAAATTCTCTTAAAAAGAATGAGGAAGGAGGAATCGAGAGGACGATAAACGAATGGAACAAATCATCTATTGACTATTAAAATGTTAGTAGTTTTAATATTTCTAAAATCACAATTGACAAATGAGCCTGCTTGACGTGGACAGGCTACGCCGGGTGTTGTACTGCTTTATGTGACAATCTTTTAAAATATGTTTACATATTTGGATAGTCCAGTAATCTTTGATAAAATACAAAGGCAAACCACATTTACACAGGACTGCATTCATTCAAAATTTCTAACATTCTGTGTATGTGAATAACCCGGGTTACTTCCAATCGATACCCGTCTTTACTCGTGCAGTGCCTGCTGGGTAATCTGCGCGACCTGACGGAAGTGACGTGTAACCAGCTGCTGCTGGAGAACATCGAAGCCGTCGGTTTACTGGACATGTTGGTCAACAACAGCGGTCACTCACTGACTAGACTCGAAGTACTCAACAGCACTAAGATCCGCTACCCCCTCTTCTACGCCGGCATGTTGCCGCGCCTGCGCACTCTTGTCATCACGCCATTGCAGGTTTGTTATGCTTCCTACGATTGGTTGTAGACTCACGTTGGTTTGCAGCTGTAAAATGTCTCATTGTTTTTGACGATGTGGTGTGATGGTTTGTAGGAGCAATTCAAGTAATGTGTAACCGGAAGATGAATTTCGTCTGATGGCGCCTAAGGGAACGATAATGGCAAATACTCGAAGTATAGTATTATGTATACGTGTGAATATAACATAGGTAGTTTATAAATATATCCGCCCCTGGTGGACAACCGCCAAAATGGACGCAGTTATATAACTAACCACCAGTAGCTCGCTAGCTAGCGTGTCCTTGCGCGTGTTTTGTTTGTGTCTCTTTTTGTGTGCATTTGCGATCCGAAAAATCGAAGCTATCTACATTTTCTGAAAATAACGTACCTAGGGCAACTCCACATTTGGTCGGGTCCGCCAGGATTGATAACAAAATCACCCGTGGTTCACGGGGACGCATGAATGTAAAAATAACGTTGCGATTTCTGCTCGTCAGCTGACACCGGAAGTGCTGTTGATGGCAGCGCGTCACGAGGACTTCCGAGATCTCGTCATAGTGCAAGACCCACACGCGGGCCCCGCAGAAGCCATCAGCACGCGGGTCTGGTGGGATGTCAAGATGACGTCACCACATCTGCGCGTCACGCTCGAGTGTCGCCGCCTGGCGGAGAGCGAGTTGCCGGTTCAGGTTTGTATTGCGACCTGATGTGCATTTGTGATTCTATGTTTCTTCGAATATGATGCAGATCTACGACTACGACTGGAAAGATGATGATGGTGCAGATCTACGACTACAACTGGAAAGATGATGATGATGCAGATCTACGACTACAACTGGAAAGATGATGATGATGCAGATCTACGACTACGACTGGAAAGATGATGATGATGCAGATCTACGACTACGACTGCAAAGATGATGATGATGCAGATCTACGACTACGACTGCAAAGATGATGATGATGCAGATCTACGACTACGACTGCAAAGATGATGACGATGCAGATCTACGACTACAACTGGAAAGATGATGATGATGCAGATCTACGACTACGACTGCAAAGATGATGATGATGCAGATCTACGACTACGACTGCAAAGATGATGATGATGCAGATCTACGACTACGACTGGAAAGATGATGATGATGCAGATCTACGACTACAACTGGAAAGATGATGATGATGCAGATCTACGACTACGACTGCAAAGATGATGATGATGCAGATCTACGACTACGACTGCAAAGATGATGATGATGCAGATCTACGACTACGACTGCAAAGATGATGATGATGCAGATCTACGACTACGACTGCAAAGCTGATGATGATGCAGATCTACGACTACGACTGCAAAGATGATGATGATGCAGATCTACGACTACGACTGCAAAGATGATGATGATGCAGATCTACGACTACGACTGCAAAGATGATGATGATGCAGATCTACGACTACGACTGGAAAGATGATGATGATGCAGATCTACGACTACAACTGGAAAGATGATGATGATGTAGATCTACGACTACGACTGCAAAGATGATGATGATGCAGATCTACGACTACGACTGCAAAGATGATGATGATGCAGATCTACGACTACGACTGGAAAGATGATGATGATGCAGATCTACGACTACGACTGGAAAGATGATGATGATGCAGATCTACGACTACAACTGGAAAGATGATGATGATGTAGATCTACGACTACGACTGCAAAGATGATGATGATGCAGATCTACGACTACGACTGCAAAGATGATGATGATGCAGATCTACGACTACGACTGCAAAGATGATGATGATGCAGATCTACGACTACGACTGCAAAGATGATGATGATGCAGATCTACGACTACGACTGCAAAGATGATGATGATGCAGATCTACGACTACGACTGCAAAGATGATGATGATGCAGATCTACGACTACGACTGCAAAGATGATGACGATGCAGATCTACGACTACAACTGGAAAGATGATGATGATGCAGATCTACGACTACGACTGCAAAGATGATGATGATGCAGATCTACGACTACGACTGCAAAGATGATGATGATGCAGATCTACGACTACGACTGGAAAGATGATGATGATGCAGATCTACGACTACAACTGGAAAGATGATGATGATGCAGATCTACGACTACGACTGCAAAGATGATGATGATGCAGATCTACGACTACGACTGCAAAGATGATGATGATGCAGATCTACGACTACGACTGCAAAGATGATGATGATGCAGATCTACGACTACGACTGCAAAGATGATGATGATGCAGATCTACGACTACGACTGCAAAGATGATGATGATGCAGATCTACGACTACGACTGCAAAGATGATGATGATGCAGATCTACGACTACGACTGGAAAGATGATGATGATGCAGATCTACGACTACGACTGGAAAGATGATGATGATGCAGATCTACGACTACAACTGGAAAGATGATGATGATGTAGATCTACGACTACGACTGCAAAGATGATGATGATGCAGATCTACGACTACGACTGCAAAGATGATGATGATGCAGATCTACGACTACGACTGCAAAGATGATGATGATGCAGATCTACGACTACGACTGCAAAGATGATGATGATGCAGATCTACGACTACAACTGACTACGACTGGAATTGCGCGAGAGTCAACGACCACTATTCCCTTTTGTATAATAGGAAATATGCAGCTGCAAAAAGGGTTCTTTGAATAAAACATTATACCTTACAACTAATTAAACATACTTTTGATATATGTCTATCTGGTTATGTGTGCGCTAATGTTGTACGAAAAACAGTTGTCACAAGGTTGTGGGCACCGTACGTCTAGGCATGCTTGACTGCTGTTCAAATTTAACCCTCCGTTAAGGGTCGAACATTGTTCATTGTATCACCGGGTTGAGGCAATATAAAGAGCAATGCTTTCTCACGCCCAACCGTACCACTGTTGACAACGAACCACAAAAAAAAGATTATATTTATTTACCAGTCGTATTTGCTTCGTATGAGCAACGCATTCGTTTGCACCCAACTACTCTGTAATTCCTGACGGTTTTGTTTCCTGATTTATTCGTCGCTTGGCAACCATAATTTAATTTTAGATTAATACGGTGGCTTATATGATAGCACATGTAATGTTTTAATCTTAATGGGAGTCTCCCTTACTTAGTTATGAAATTTGCATATTTTTCTTATATGATTAATTTTGATATTTGCCGCAGGAGAACGCCCCAGTGCAGCGGGTCATCTACCGCAGCGCCATCTCGCGGGTCACGCTGCCCTCTGTGTTGAAGCTGATCGACGAGTACCGACTGAGTCTGCGCATGTATGGTCACGTGGGTCTGCCCCGGCGCCACGGACAACGCTCGTTTAGGTAGGCGATGTAGACATAGATATATAATGTTACATGTAGGATGTCTTGTAAAATGTTCAATCTTCTTAACGTTGTTAACATCGTAGTGATGCAACGCACCGTAGTGAAAGTATTTTCATTTTCAAGTTTCAATATCGTGTTTAGTATCCATTTCGCCATACGTCATAAAGGCACCATCTTATCGGAAATGGGTCAACAGTTGTTTATTGATGTAGGGGACACATTCTACATACAGGTTTTCTAATTAAAACAGCTACATAATGTCTCCATAAATATTTCTGAGTAGTTCTTCTCGTCGCCTGCAGGGAGCGCGGCGACTCGAATCTCGTGCTGCTCGTTCGGGAGTGCGTTAATCTGCAGACGCTCGTCGTGCGCGAGCGCGTGTCCACGGCAACGCTGCTCATTATCGCCACGGAGGCTCGGGCTCTGCAAGCGCTGCACGTGAGACGTAACGCCGTCCTACTGCGCTGCGACTGGCCGCTGACGTCACAAGACTGGGACGACGCCTTCCGCAACATGCTCAAGCGCACATGCAAGTCGTACGATCTCGTGGAGCGCGAGATCTCGCGAGTTCTCGGCTACACGTGGACGATGATGTCGGACGCCGCATTCAAACGACTGGACATATGAACGCAGTGGGACCGTGCGAGTTGTATATAAACGCTTACTGTATTTGATAACCGCTTCTGTTGACAAACTCCGATTGTAAAATGTGATTTGTTTATAGGAGACTTTGCTGCGTGGAAGTGTTGGAGGAATGGAAGGGGGTGTTCGAGAAGCACGGACTGAGAATGAGCCTAGAGAAGACAGAAGTGATGTGGGTTGGACACCAGAGAGAGGAGTTGAACATCAGGTTGGATGGTAAGGAGATCAAGAAAGTGGACGGCTTTGTGTACCTTGGAGGAATGGTTACGGAGGATGGTCATTCAGCGGCAGAAGTGCGACGTCGGACACAAGCGAGAGCGAATGCTTGGAGAAAGGTAGAGGAGGTAATGTTGGACAGAAAAATTTCGAAAAAGCTGAAAGGGAAAGTCATGAGAACGTGTGTTACACCGGCATGCCTGTATGGGGTCTGGAGATAGTGGCGTTGACAGAACAACAACTACAGAGGCTGCAAGTGTGTGAGAATAACTGGGTTCGTCGAATAACAAGAACAAAGAGGGTGGACAGAAGAAGGATGAACGAACTGAGAAAAGAGGTCAGGATGCAATGCAGCCTAACAGGAAGATTGGTGAGAAGCAGGATGAGATGGGCAGGCCACTTCGTAAGAATGGATGCAAGCAAACTAGCAAAGAGAGCAGAGGTGGAAAAACATCAAGGACGCAGGAAAAGGGGAAGGCCACAGCTGAGATGGGAGGACTGCGCGAGGAGGGACACGAGAAGATCGGGGGAGGATGAAAGGTGGAGAGAGGGAGCGGCCGATAGAAAACTATGGAAAGAAAGAACGGAAAGAGTGGCTCGACAATACTTTACTTGACCCTCACCCCTGTGCAGCAGAGAACAAGGAGAAAGACTTTGCTGCGTGTATTTTGGATGCCAATGATGTTTAACTGTTTAGAATTTCAACGGCGAGACAAATGGATGTACATTTTAAAAATGAAGTCTTGCAGGCGGGATTTCGAAGTAGTGTGCGAGGGTTCATGTGCTACCCCGAGCTCAATACGTTGTGTTGTAGGACAGCTGCAGTTTAAGGTGTTTTGTAGTGCTAGCAACGTTGACACAACTATCTACCGCCGTCTTTCCTGTAGTTCTAGAGTAACTAGGATGAATGTCTTCGTTATTCAAAACAACGCGATTAGGATTTTGTTCAAGCAATCACACATACCGCTTTGTATTCCTTCATGCTACAACGTTTGGCTTAGTGGGATTGTTTTATGTATGTTGTCATTTTATGCACCAATTGTCATTACTACCAGTTATGGATCCAATATCTAGGACACTGTTTAAACTAAATTAAAAACAACAATTTGTTATTTGTCAAGAAGGTAGACATAAATCAACGGTCACAAATGATGAGACAAAAAAGTGGTTGACGAATATATGGGGATTGCAAAGTTATATGCATACGTGTTTGCATTGCCTCCATAAATTATGAACGTGGTTATGTTTTAGGCATACATGTCAACAAAGGCAGCAAGTAGGTATCGAATATCCATTAGCAGAAACGCGATCAATAGAAATATGCCAAGTTAACTATTCATGTAATGATCACAAATATATTAAATGGGTGATTTTGAAAAAAGCTTCTTTGATTGAAGGACTCGTGCACCACGGGTCATTGTCGTTTCCAGCAGTCGTTGAGCAGGAAGTTGGTCAGAGCTCGGAAGAGGTGTCTGCGCGTGCGCTTGCCCGTGATGCTGTGTGCCTTGTCAATGTAGATCTACAACGGAAATGGCTTCACAATCCCGCTATGGCAAACACATCACACCCCAGCCGCACCCTCACAGGTCGCTTTCGACTACGTTTTACTATAATAATGCATAATAAAGTTGGTAATCGCTTATTTTGTTGTTTAAACCTTGCATTTTCTCTTTTGTGTTATCGTTGACCTGTGAAATCTTTGAATCCCCAAATAATAAAATTATGATATTGGCACACGCACACATGAATGGCGGAAGCGGCTTAAAGGCCTGTTACACGAGCGATTAGTTCCCCGACCAATCGGACAACTAGTCGCTCGTGTGAATGGGCCTTCAAACTGTACAGACCAACTGTAGCAAGCTGTCTGACACGACGGCCTCACTCACCAGCTGCTTGAACTGTACCTCGGCCTCGATCAACGCCTTGATCAGCTGGGCGGCGTTCATGAAGTGCACGTTGTCTGCAACGTTATCATCGTCATCATTATGATAATGATCATCGTTGTAGATATCATCATAGTCGCCGCTTGGCTTTTCTTTGAAACACACATGCACGCACGCACGGACGCACTCAGGCACGCACACACACACGCACGCGCGCGCGCACGCACGCACGCACGCACGCAAACACACGCACGCACGCACGCACGCACACACACACACACACACGTGTATTGTTTGTCTTCAGATCTTACCGTCTGCAGTGCCGTGAGCAATTAGGTAGGTCTTGTTCTGGAAGTTATTTGCCTTTGAAGAAACGTCGGTCAACTGGAAAGAAAGGAAGAACCAGCTTGCTTTGTCGTTTCACTTTGTTGTAATCTAATCTCCCTAAACTATATCAGCATGGTTGTCTCCCTAAACTATATCAGCATGGTTGTCTCCATAAACTATATCAACATGGTTGTCTCCCTAAACTATGTCAGCATGGATGTCTCCCTAAACTATGTCAGCACGGTTGTCTCCCTAAACTATATCAGCATGGTTGTCTCCCTAAACTATATCAGCATGGTTGTCTCCCTAAACTATGTCAGCACGGTTGTCTCCCTAAACTATATCAGCACGGTTGTCTCCCTAAACTATATCAGCATGGTTGTCTCCCTAAACTATATCAGCATGGATGTCTCCCTAAACTATGTCAGCACGGTTGTCTCCCTAAACTATATCAGCATGGTTGTCTCCCTAAACTATATCAGCATGGATGTCTCCCTAAACTATATCAGCACGGTTGTCTCCCTAAACTATATCAACATGGTTGTCTCCCTAAACTATATCAGCATGGATGTCTCCCTAAACTATGTCAGCACGGTTGTCTCCCTAAACTATATCAGCATGGATGTCTCCCTAAACTATATCAGCACGGTTGTCTCCCTAAACTATATCAGCATGGTTGTCTCCCTAAACTATATCAGCATGGTTGTCTCCCTAAACTATATCAGTATGGTTGTCTCCCTAAACTATATCAGCATGGTTGTCTCCCTAAACTATATCAGTATGGTTGTCTCCCTAAACTATATCAGTATGGTTGTCTCCCTAAACTATATCAGTATGGTTGTCTCCCTAAACTATATCAACATGGTTGTCTCCCTAAACTATATCAACATGGATGTCTCCCTAAACTATGTCAGCATGGTTGTCTCCCTAAACTATGTCAGCATGGTTGTCTCCCTAAACTATGTCAGCACGGTTGTCTCCCTAAACTATATCAGCACGGTTGTCTCCCTAAACTATATCAGCATGGTTGTCTCCCTAAACTATATCAGCATGGATGTCTCCCTAAACTATGTCAGCACGGTTGTCTCCCTAAACTATATCAGCATGGATGTCTCCCTAAACTATGTCAGCACGGTTGTCTCCCTAAACTATATCAGCACGGTTGTCTCCCTAAACTATATCAACATGGTTGTCTCCCTAAACTATATCAGCATGGATGTCTCCCTAAACTATGTCAGCACGGTTGTCTCCCTAAACTATATCAGCACGGTTGTCTCCCTAAACTATATCAGCACGGTTGTCTCCCTAAACTATATCAGCATGGTTGTCTCCCTAAACTATATCAACATGGGTGTCTCCCTAAACTATGTCAGCATGGTTGTCTCCCTAAACTATATCAACATGGTTGTCTCCCTAAACTATATCAGCATGGATGTCTCCCTAAACTATGTCAGCACGGTTGTCTCCCTAAACTATATCAGCACGGTTGTCTCCCTAAACTATATCAGCATGGTTGTCTCCCTAAACTATATCAGCATGGATGTCTCCCTAAACTATGTCAGCACAGTTGTCTCCCTAAACTATTTCAGCATGGTTGTCTCCCTAAACTATATCAGCATGGATGTCTCCCTAAACTATATCAGCACGGTTGTCTCCCTAAACTATATCAACATGGTTGTCTCCCTAAACTATATCAGCATGGATGTCTCCCTAAACTATGTCAGCACGGTTGTCTCCCTAAACTATATCAGCATGGATGTCTCCCTAAACTATATCAGCACGGTTGTCTCCCTAAACTATATCAGTATGGTTGTCTCCCTAAACTATATCAGTATGGTTGTCTCCCTAAACTATATCAGTATGGTTGTCTCCCTAAACTATATCAGCACAGTTGTCTCCCTAAACTATATCAGTATGGTTGTCTCCCTAAACTATATCAGTATGGTTGTCTCCCTAAACTATATCAACATGGTTGTCTCCCTAAACTATATCAACATGGATGTCTCCCTAAACTATGTCAGCATGGTTGTCTCCCTAAACTATGTCAGCATGGTTGTCTCCCTAAACTATGTCAGCACGGTTGTCTCCCTAAACTATATCAGCACGGTTGTCTCCCTAAACTATATCAGCATGGTTGTCTCCCTAAACTATATCAGCATGGATGTCTCCCTAAACTATGTCAGCACGGTTGTCTCCCTAAACTATATCAGCATGGATGTCTCCCTAAACTATGTCAGCACGGTTGTCTCCCTAAACTATATCAGCACGGTTGTCTCCCTAAACTATATCAACATGGTTGTCTCCCTAAACTATATCAGCATGGATGTCTCCCTAAACTATGTCAGCACGGTTGTCTCCCTAAACTATATCAGCACGGTTGTCTCCCTAAACTATATCAGCATGGTTGTCTCCCTAAACTATATCAACATGGATGTCTCCCTAAACTATGTCAGCATGGTTGTCTCCCTAAACTATATCAACATGGTTGTCTCCCTAAACTATATCAGCATGGATGTCTCCCTAAACTATGTCAGCACGGTTGTCTCCCTAAACTATATCAGCACGGTTGTCTCCCTAAACTATATCAGCATGGTTGTCTCCCTAAACTATATCAACATGGATGTCTCCCTAAACTATATCAGCATGGTTGTCTCCCTAAACTATATCAACATGGTTGTCTCCCTAAACTATATCAGCATGGTTGTCTCCCTAAACTATATCAACATGGTTGTCTCCCTAAACTATATCAACATGGATGTCTCCCTAAACTATGTCAGCATGGTTGTCTCCCTAAACTATATCAGCATGGTTGTCTCCATAAACTATGTCAGCATGGTTGTCTCCCTAAACTATGTCAGCATGGGTGTCTCCCTAAACGTGGGCTAAGTGACCGGGATAGCTGCGGACATTGACGTGCAACTGACGGAGATTTAATAAGATTTAATAAGGTTGCCATCCCAAACAACAAGTTCCAGATGGCAAGTGGACAAGGAAGCCATTGGCTGATCGAGAGTCCAACAATTTTCTCATTTGTGTGTAGCCCACCCTTATCAAATATCTGTCAATTCTATTTTTAAACATATTCACACTTCTAGCATTAACACAATCATTTGGCAGTTTGTTCCATTCATTTGTCACCCTCTGTGAGAAAGAGTACTTTCTCATGTCCAACCTACACTGCTCCTTAACTAATGCTGCTCTGTGTCCTCTGGTTCTACTGCCTTCTTTAAGTTTGAAGAACATATTCCTATCAACATCCTCATAACTGTTCACTATTTTAAATACTTCTATTTGGTCTCCTCTTAGTCTCCTGGTCTCCAGTGTTGTCAAACCACATTGTAATAAGCGACTTTCGTAGTTAAGGTCTCTCAATTCTGGAATCATTTTGGTTGCTCTTCGTTGTATTCTTTCTAGCTTGTCTATGTCCTTTTTATGATACGGCCTCCATGCTTGAATACAATATTCCAAATGTGGTCTAACTATTGCTTTGTACAGTGGTACAATTAGCTGTTTCTCCTTATACATGATAGTTCTCCTAATTTACCTTAGAATTTGATTTCCTTTTGAAGCAGCAATCCCACATTGCTCTGAAACTTTCATGTCAGCACTAAATGTTACTCCTAAGTCCTTTTCTTGTGTGGTTCTACCTAGTACAGCATCCCCCATTTTATATTCTTCGTCCATGTTCCCATGTCCTATGTGTATACATTTGCACTTCCCAAAATGTAATAACATTTGCCATTTTTCTGACCATTTAACTAATTTATCTAGATCATCCTGTAAACTTTGTTTATCTGTATCATTTGTAACCTTTCTGAATACTTTTGTGTCATCTGCAAATTTGAGTACTTTGCTAGATATGTCATCTTCTAGATCATTTATATATATATATATATATATATATATATATATATATTAAAAACAGTATAGGGCCTAATACTGATCCCTGTGGTACCGCACTCAAAACCGATTTCCAGTTTGAAATGATGAGTTCAACCAGAGTGCCGGGACGGACGGAGACAGAGCACCCCAAGTATAGCATAGACAATGCTCACGGATAGAGTGACATATTCACTTATTAATTGAATGTTGGGGTAGATCTTACGTTATATCCCTCCTTGTTGTCGTCGGGCGTGGCAAATCCCATGAAGCGTTCGCTGTATGCCGTGTCTGCAACAAAACATGACTAGGTTAAACGGCTGGGCAACTGTATAGTTAACATTACCATGAAGCAGCATAACTTGACTATTAAACGTCAATACCACTAAACGTGTCGTACTTAAAATAAGATAAAGCCTCAACTATGCGTACACATTAATTGCAGAAATATTAATGGTAGAAGAACAATGATTTAGGAATTTGTGATAACCTAAGATCAAACACCCATACAGCATATATTAAAACAAAGGCAGATTAACGTATAGGATTAACTAAGCGATGTGATGAAAGTAGGTCGGAAAAGATAATAATAAAGACCTCATCTATACCTAGCTTGGAACACTTTCTATCAATAGGATATGAATGAATTAGAGAACGTTAAGAAAAACTGAAATTCAGCTGAATACCTATCGAATCAGTTCCTTTGGATCAGAGACGACTTCAGGCGGACCGTTGTGAGATATATAAGGGATCAGCCTACAGTTACATTTCCCATTGGTGATCATTTTAACGTTTTGCATGATTACAAAAAAACGGGACCATCAAAAATTCTTAAACTTCTTACCTGTCGTTATCATCATCTCATTGACATGCTGGTCGAGTGTTGTCAAAATCACATATTTCTAACGCTTTTAAAATGGCTGAACGTGCCTTACCCGTCAATATTTATAAATGTCTGCATGAATTACTACGCACTCGTGCCTTGTGGCGAAACAACTGCAAAAAATTATCCCGCCAATTAAAATCATCTAAAGATCCACAGTTACACTGTCAACAGGTTCTACCAGCAAACATGGCAATGTCCCTGCTCAAAGGCTCTTATGTCAGATGATATGAATTAAACAAATTCATATATCCAAACTTACTATGCCCTACATTCATGTAACACACCAGGAAGTCTAACTGAGTCATGGTCCCATACATATCTCAGTGGCCTAAACAGGAATACCCCAGAACAGTTTTCTATTAATGTAGCAGCAATCTGAGGGGCCACAACTTAAAGGTAAGGAAGACGTACTCCCGTACAGAGATCCGTAAGCACAATCTGAGGGGCCACAACTTAAAGATAAGGAAGACGTACTCCCGTACAGAGATCCGTAAGCACAATCTGAGGGGCCACAACTTAAAGATAAGGAAGACGTACTCCCGTACAGAGATCCGTAAGCACAATCTGAGGGGCCACAACTTAAAGATAAGGAAGACGTACTCCCGTACAGAGATCCGTAAGCACAATCTGAGGGGCCACAACTTAAAGGTAAGGAAGACGTACTCCCGTACAGAGATCCGTAAGCACAATCTGAGGGGCCACAACTTAAAGATAAGGAAGACGTACTCCCGTACAGAGATCCGTAAGCACAATCTGAGGGGCCACAACTTAAAGGTAAGGAAGACGTACTCCCGTACAGAGATCCGTAAACACAATTGTTGGAACAAACTTCCTGAAGAAGTGTGTTCTCCCTTTAACTTCGCAGTTTGTGATTCAGTACCATGTCGTGCGAACCTGCGCTTGACGTTGCATTCAACTAATGACGTTTAAGCGTGACTTGATTACGAAACATTGACTTAATAATTAATGCACGATAAACATGTCTTCATCCACAAATTAATCGAATGTGTTTGTGTAAAATGTGAATTTTCGAATCATATAATTAGCCATTGTCTGTGTCGTCATCATTGTATATGCCAGAAACTCGGTCTATGCCGGAAAGATGTTCTATGCCGGAAAGACGTCAAACAATCATTTGAACGACACTTCCCTGTTTCCTGTCGCATGTGTCTCTCGCCCCTGTCCATTCTGACCAATATGTGCGCTGCTAATACTTTCTGTGCAATGTTGCATGCCGAGACTGACCGGAAACTACTTTTGTTGCCTTCGGGACTGGCCAGAAACTACTGTTGCCTATAATGTTGCATGCCGAGACTGACCGGAAACTACTTTTGTTGCCTTCGGGACTGGCCAGAAACTACTGTTGCCTATAATGTTGCATGCCGGGATTGACCGGAAACTACTTTTGTTGCCTTCGGGACTGGCCAGAAACTACTGTTGCCTATAATGTTGCATGCCGGGATTGACCGGAAACTACTTTTGTTGCCTTCGGGACTGGCCAGAAACTACTGTTGCCTATAATGTTGCATGCCGGGATTGACCGGAAACTACTGTTGCCTGTAATGTTGCATGCCGGGACTGACCATAGTAGAGCTTGTTGGTGACGGGCGCCACGGCGATGCCGCAATCGAAGACGTCATTGTCGGTGCCCATCACGTGCGACACCATGCCCCCGCCGTACGACTGCAACAGACACGGTCGTTGAACACGCCGATAAATGGGGTGCGCACGTTAAGCAACAATTAACTAACCTTGTGTGCGAAATTCGTGAAAAAGGCATACCTCGTTTTTTAAACGCGCCAAAGCTGATACCCGACCCAGAACCTTGACTAATTGTGTGCAAGATAGCCAATGCACTGATACCAGCGGTCAGTTTCTGTTCAATGCGTATCACAGGTCATTCTTAATTTCCCAGGGTCTCTTTATGGTCCTAACTGTGGTCTATAGCCTAATTAGTAGTCAAGTAGGTGATGTTAAATTGGAAGTCAAGTAGGCGAGGTTAAATTGGTAGTCAAGTAGACGAGATTTAATTGGTAGTCAAGCATGCGAGGTTTAATTCGGAGTCAAGTAGGCGAGGTTAAATTGGTAGTCAAGTAGGCGAGGTTAAATTGGTAGTCAAGTAGGCGAGGTTGAAGCTTCCTCCGCAATTCAAATGTTCACTCGTCTTATTTTGGAATTGCGTACAATCAAACCTGTCTAGTATTCACTACGAAATGCTAGCAAGTTTGTGCAAATGTGACAAATTGTTAAATCAAGGCAAAGCAGAACACTCATACGGCAAATGGACAAGGAAGCCATGGGCTTATCGAGAGTCCAATGGTTTTTTCCATCTAGACCGTAACTCGCCCTGGTGAAATATTTTTTTTAAACATGTTTGTAAACATATTCACGCTGCTAGCATTAACAACAATCTGTAGATAATTTGTTCCATTCATTTATCGTTGTCTGTGAGAATGAGTACTTCCCGGTATCCAATATGTTCCTTTATTGACGCTACTTCGTGTCCTCTGATTCTTCGACTTTCCTTAACTGCCACCCAATGGACGTGAGAACGGACGCATACCAAGAAAGAAAGAGAAACCTTTGAAAGGATAGCTCTCTGGTGCGGACGAATGAACCTTTTAACATCAGAGCAGACGACCGCAATGTCCTGTACCTTACCCATGCACCCTACCCATGCACCCTACCCATGCACCCTACCCATGCATGCGTGCATGTGTGCCACCTAAATACCTCCGATGGCATATCTGTCCAACAATCACTTACCCAACCGAATATTGCCGCTTTCTTTGTCTCGTCGACGAATTTCATCTGCTTGAAAAACCTGTCGGAAAATTGTCGGACGTTACGAAATAACGCTGGAAGAACGAAGATCGCGAATTTCGTCGATACGTTTGTCCAGAGGCTTAAGCACAAGCTAAGTTGTTGAAGTTGAATAAATTAATTCCAGAATCTCGAGCAGTCGTAAGTGCTCCAAGTCATCGTCTGTAGCGTGAGATCATATATAGGGATTGTTCGAGGCAAACTGGTGTCGGCGGGAAATTTCATTTGATAATGGACAACGGATCCAACAAGGATATCACGTGGACAAACTGAGTAAGCACAGTTGATAGAATCACAAATCACAATGTATTTACTTACGCGCTACATGTACGCAACATGTTTGTGATGGATGTACGCAACATGTTTGTGGTGGATGTTATGGTGGATGTTATCAACGGTCAGCGATGATAGTCCAGCAGCCGAGGGGGGTAACCCCTTTTTGCCTGATATAGTTTTTTCTTTGTTGATTATTCTAGCGTGTATTATATACTCTAGCGTGTATATAAGGACATCCAGAGGGGAGTAGAGTTTTACACTTGAGCATTTTGAAAAACAAATTAAAATCCAGAATGGCTGCCAAAATCAACTTTTTATCATATCTTTGCAACCAGACAAGATACATACATGATTGAAATGTTATTTTATATGTTTCCAGACATGAGGAATTCGATTTCACCATAATTGATATGAAACATTTTAAAGAAAACAAGATGCGACCATAAGTATGCTACAAATGGTTGCCGACTCAGCGAAAAAAGACTATATTTCATGTGCCACGAACAAAAAAGATAAGAACATAACATTTTCCACGTTTTATCATATGAGGAGAATTACATTAGGATCACCATTTTGTGAAATTCTTACCTTTCTAAGCATCAGTCCTCTTCATCTTCACCATGTAGGACGTAATTGCCGCTCTCATTTTGGCAGGCCTGTCCACCCTGACATGCACAAAATGGTGTGCTTGCCATGTCAGAGCTGTAGCAGCTGCATCTTGACACGGTGAAGGATTTGGTCCCTTTGTTCTTCGCCGCAGGGCAGGTCCACTATGCCCGGTACACACTCTACTATCTACGAACTATGGAAGGCTTGCCCGATGGCATGCGTGCGCATTTCATCAACGGACAGCACACGATGCACCACAACGCTGGTCTGTTCAATGGCATTTGGAGTGATATGGCCATTGAAACTACCTTCATGAGGTGTGGTCGTGGACAGGGTGGGATAATTGGAATAACTCTGAAAATCTGTGCTTACAGCTTGCATACCTGCCATGGCATCATCGACGACTTGAACGAGGTGAGAGATAACGAACGACCATCTGCCCAAACTTACAGCTTGCATACCTGCCATGGCATCATCGGCGACTTGAACGAGATGAGAGATAACGAACGACCATCTGCCCAAACTTACAGCTTGCATACCTGCCATGGCATCATCGGCGACTTGAACGAGATGAGAGATAACGAACGACCATCTGCCCAAACTTACAGCTTGCATACCTGCCATGGCATCATCGACGACTTGAACGAGATGAGAGATAACGAACGACCATCTGCCCAAACTTACAGCTTGCATACCTGCCATGGCATCATCGGCGACTTGAACGAGATGAGAGATAACGAACGACCATCTGCCCAAACTTACAGCTTGCATACCTGCCATGGCATCATCGACGACTTGAACGAGGTGAGAGATAACGAACGACCATCTGCCCAAACTTACAGCTTGCATACCTGCCATGGCATCATCGGCGACTTGAACGAGATGAGAGATAACGAACGACCATCTGCCCAAACTTACAGCTTGCATACCTGCCATGGCATCATCGGCGACTTGAACGAGGTGAGAGATAACGAACGACCATCTGCCCAAACTTACAGCTTGCATACCTTCCATGGCATCATCGACGACTTGAACGAGATGAGAGATAACGAACGACCATCTGCCCAAACTTACAGCTTGCATACCTGCCATGGCATCATCGACGACTTGAACGAGATGAGAGATAACGAACGACCATCTGCCCAAACTTACAGCTTGCATACCTGCCATGGCATCATCGACGACTTGAACGAGATGAGAGATAACGAACGACCATCTGCCCAAACTTACAGCTTACATACCTGCCATGGCATCATCGACGACTTGAACGAGATGAGAGATAACGAACGACCATCTGCCCAAACTTACAGCTTGCATACCTGCCATGGCATCATCGACGACTTGAACGAGATGAGAGATAACGAACGACCATCTGCCCAAACTTACAGCTTGCATACCTGCCATGGCATCATCGACGACTTGAACGAGACGAGACATAACGAACGACCATCTGCCCAAACTTCGCACAAAGAAGAAACAGCCGCAAGAATCAAAGAAGACGATCAAGACAGGAAAGCTCTATGCGATAAATTGGAACTTTGCATAGATCCACTTGACCCAGAGCGACATCCAGATGGGCTGATGAACATTGTCTCTGGGCAAGTTGTGAATCACTCCTCGGTCAATGTCGACATGGTGCAATTGCTGGGAAAAACACAGATGGAGTCTTTTGAACGCAGTTGGCCTGGTGGATTTCATGATTCAATATCAAACACTGTGACCACCATGGCTTTATCCAGGAAACACATTAAAGTCGGAGATGCTAAAGTGTTTGACACGGAAACCATCTATGCAAGAGCCAAGGGCTTGCAGTCTAGCGTACGCGATATTGACGCAACCACGCTAATGGGCCATGAACTATCACCTATCCCTACGTCTATGTTCGATGAAAATGGAAATATGAGGGATGCCAAAACGAAATCCAATCTCAAGAATGCGCTTAAGGTGGAAGTGTCAAGACGGCTGGCTGAACAAGATGTGCAGGCAACGTTCCTCGATGGGTGCGCTGTCCTCTGGATAGTGCCTTGGCCAACACCTGGCACTGTACACGACTACCTTGTCCGGTTCCGCAGTTACCTACACGGTCACTTGGCGAAAAGTGACGTCTATCTGGTGCTCGACAGATACATTGAGGGCTGTACTAAGGAAGCAATCCGACGAGGCAGGGACGAAGGAGCAAGCAGGGTCTACACATTACGTTGCACAGCTCGCCTGCCACCACAAAAAGTCGTCCTAACCGTCACCACAAACAAAGATCAATTGATTGCTCTCATCGTCGAGGATTTGGTTTCGCACAAGACTGACTTTCAAAAGCATAAACTAGTCGTCACTGGCAGAGACCTGGTTCCTGTAGAAATCGCAAATGGTTGGGTAAACAAACGTCACGACATGGTTACAACGCAGGAGGAGGGAGACACTCTGATTGTGCAACAAGTTTCACGTGTAGAGGATGGTACCGTCCTGGTCGTTGCAGATGACACCGACATCTTTATTCTCTTGTTGTATTTCTGTCACCAGGGCAGTATATCCTGCAAAGTTCTAATGGTTTCGCAAATTCAATGACGAAGTGTCCTAGATATGAACGCAGCTGCAGAAGAGCACAGGTCCATCGTCCCAGATCTACTGGCTGCAGAAGAGCACAGGTCCATCGTCCCAGATCTACTGGCTGCAGAAGAGCACAGGTCCATCGTCCCAGATCTACTGGCTGCAGAAGAGCACAGGTCCATCGTCCCAGATCTACTGGCTGGTCACGGTCTCACCGGGTGTGATACTGTGGCGTTATACTTTGGCGGTGGCAAGGTTGCAGCTCTGAAAGTTCTGAGACATGGCCGATGTTCTCTCAACTTACTGGGAAACACAGGCGGACCTCCGTTTTCGGAAGTAGTAGATCAGGCCACACATTTCATGTTGGTCTGCTATGGTCAGCAAAGTTATCATTCGATGACGGAAGCACGCAAACAAATGTGGTTTTCTAAAATAAGCAGCACCAAAGCAGTGTTCATTACCACCGTAGTGAAGCGTTCGAACAAAATGTAGCCAGAGCCCATCTACAAGTAGCAATTTGGCTTCATGCTTTTGATCCCAACCCACCTGTACTAGACCCTACATCTTATGGTTGGTCACAGGAGGAGGGGAGTACTGCGCTAAGTCCAACTACTGTCCCCCCAGACCCCTCGTTAGCCCCAACTGGGTTTCTAAAGCTGATCAAGTGCTCATGTCGGAGTGAAATGCCACGTAGCACGAACAAGTGCAGCTGCTACAGCTCTGACATGACATGCACACCATGTTGCGCATGCCAGTGTGGAAGGCCTGCCAAAATGAGAGCGGCAATTACGTCCTACATGATGAAGATGAAGAGGACTGATGCTTAGAAAAGTAAGAATTTCACGAAATGCTGATCTTATGTAATTCTCCTCATCTGATAACACACGGAAAATTAATTTTGTCATGTTCTTATGTTTTTTGTTCGTGGAACATGAAATATAGTCTTTTATCGCATAGTTGGCAACCATTTGTAGCATACTTATGGTTGCCATCTTGTTGTTTTTACATTTTTTCATATCAATTATGGTAGAATCGAATTCCTCATGTCTGGAAACATATAAAATAACATTTCAATCACGTCTGTATCTTGTATGGTTGCGAAGATATGATAAAAAGTTGATTTGGGCGGCCATTTTGGATTTTTTTTTAATGCTCAAGGGTGAGAACTCCAAGAAAAAAAGGTGTTATGTAAAAAAATGTCCTTTGGCTGCCGGACTATGACCGAGGTTAAGACGACGGGTCAGCGGCTCTGTTAAAAGCTGGGCGATTTATCTTTGACCATTTTATGGATATTATAAATTGTGAATGAACTTTATTCAATCACACAGCATATTTTCAGGCATAATACAATAACATGACTAGTGAATACAATGACTTAGTAGATCCTATGAACGCCAATACGGGCTTGTAGCATACTTATTACGTAGTGTAGCATACTTATTACGTAGTGTAGAATACTTATTGCCTAGTGTAGTATACTTATTACGTAGTGTAGCATAATTATTACGTAGTGTAGCATACTTATTACATAGTATAGCATACTTATTACGTAGTGTAGCATAATTATTACGTAGTGTAGCATACTTATTACGTAGTGTAGCATAATTATTACGTAGTGTAGCATACTTATTACATAGTATAGCATACTTATTACGTAGTGTAGCATAATTATTACGTAGTGTAGCATACTTATTACATAGTGTAGCATACTTATTACGTAGTGTAGCATAATTATTACGTAGTGTAGCATACTTATTACATAGTGTAGTATACTTATTACGTAGTGTAGCATACTTATTACGTAGTGTAGTATACTTATTACGTAGTGTAGTATACTTATTACGTAGTGTAGTATACTTATTACGTAGTGTAGTATACTTATTACGTAGTGTAGCATACTTATTACATAGCGTAGTATACTTATTACGTAGTGTAGTATACTTATTACGTAGTGTAGCATACTTATTACGTAGCGTAGTATACTTATTACGTAGTGTAGTATACTTATTACGTAGTGTAGTATACTTATTACGTAGTGTAGTATACTTATTACGTAGTGTAGTATACTTATTACGTAGTGTAGTATACTTATTACGTAGTGTAGTATACTTATTACGTAGTGTAGCATAATTATTGCCTAGTGTAGTTTACTTATTACGTAGTGTAGCATAATTATTGCCTAGTGTAGTATACTTATTACGTAGTGTAGCATAATTATTGCCTAGTGTAGTATACTTATTACGTAGTGTAGCATAATTATTGCCTAGTGTAGTATACTTATTACGTAGTGTAGCATAATTATTGCCTAGTGTAGTATACTTATTACGTAGTGTAGCATACTTATTACGTAGTGTAGCATACTTATTGCCTAGTGTAGCATACTTATTACGTAGTGTAGCATACTTATTACATAGTGTAGCATACTTATTACGTAGTGTAGCATACTTATTACATAGTGTAACATACTTATTACGTAATGTAGCATACTTATTACGTAATGTAGCATACTTATTACATAGTGTATCATACTTATTACATAGTATAGCATACTTATTACATAGTGTAACATACTTATTACGTAATGTAGCATTCTTATAACGTAATGTAGCATACTTATTACGTAATGTAGCATATTTATTACGATATATTATACAAATTATATAATGCGAGAGAATAAAATAAAGTAAGTGTGATTTAACACGTTATGTTACCTTCCAGCTTCGATTTGGTCGTCCACCTCGACTGTGAACTGTCGCCGGTAGACTGAGTAACGGAAGCTGTCCCCGCGACTGGCCGTGCCGCGTCCGTCGACCGAGGCCACCACCACGCCGTGAGAACTCATCACGTGTGTCAACCAGTTGGCGACGCCTGCCCCCAGCGGGTAACGCTGCGACACCCGC